>JAHIAM010004293.1:0-25931 GCA_021605205.1 Aegilops longissima | reverse complement strand
CAAGCTCAAAGATTGAGCTTTTCTCCCTTAGTTTGCAGGCTAAGAAACTCGTTGGAGGTCTTATACCTCTTGACATGGGCACGAGCCTGAAATCCCAATTTCAGCCCTCGAAACATCTCATATGTTCCGCGACATTTCAAAAAGGTCTTCGGTGCCTCAATTCTAAACCATTTAACATTACCGAACTATCATGTAGTCATCAAAACGTGTATGTCAGATGTTCGCAACATCCACAGAACACGTTCGAGGTCCAGCACATCGATCGGTGCATTAAGGACATAAGCCTTCTACTGTCCGTATAATTGCTACTATCAACTTTCAACTATATTTTCTCTAGGAACATATCGAAAACAGTAGAACTAAAGCGCGAGCTATGACATAATTTGCAAAGGGCTTTTGACTATGTTCAGGATAATTATGTTCATCTTATGAACTCCCACTCAGATAGACATCCCTCTAGTCATTTAAGTGATTACATGATCCGAGTCAACTAGGCCGTGTCCGATCATCACGTGAGACGGACTAGTCATCATCGGTGAACATCTTCATGTTGATCGTATCTACTATATGACTCATGCTCGAACTTTCGGTCTCTTGTGTTCCGAGGCCATGTCTATACATTCTAGGCTCGTCAAGTCAACCTAAGTGTTTCGCGTGTGTAAATCTGGCTTACACCCGTTGTATGTGAACGTTGGAATCTATCACACCCGATCATCACGTGGTGCTTCGAAACAACGAACTTTCGCAACGGAGCAGAGTTAGTGGGAACACTTTCTTGAAATTTTAATGAGGGATCATCTTATTTACTACAGTCGTTCTAAGCAAATAAGATGCATAAACATGATAAACATCACATGCAATCCAAAAGTGACATGATATGGCCAATATCATTTTTCTCCTTTTGATTTCCATCTTCGGGGCTCCATGATCATCATCGTCACCGGCATGTGTAGCGACCAGACCCGAATGGATCAAGTCTCTGTGCTCAATGTCATCCCTAGATCAGTAATGCTGACACCACACAGTACTTCGAAGGATTTATAGCAGAGTAGCAATCACACACTTATTACATCGTTGTCCACAAGGGAACTTATTACAATAATATGGCTTAAGGCCATCTAATAATAACAGCGGAAGGCTTGGAAGATAAGTGAGTCCATCAACTCCATCGGCATCACTGAGTATAGAACCACGACCTAACACCTTACTGTCGTTTTAAAAGTCTGCAACGTGAAAGTTGCAGCCCGAAAACGGGTCAGCACATGGAATATGCTGGCAATGTAACACATAGAGAGCAATGAAGGAATAAGCCTATACTACATGCATATATGGCTGGTGGTAAGGCTCTACGGTTACATTTTTGCATAAAGCTAGTTTTTCCCTACAACAAAGGAATAATTTTATTTAACTATCATGGTGGTTGTTAAACATTGAGAATGGTTGACAGCATCCTCAATCCCAATTAAAAATACTCATCAAAACCCAATAACATTTATTAGAAGTAACATGTTGAGATTCACATGATATTCAATTACCAGATACTCAAAACGTCCATAACCGGGACACGGCTAATCATGATTAGTTTATACACTCTGCAGAGGTTTGCGCACTTTTCCCCACAAGACTCGATCGCCTCCGCTTGGTTCTCGTGACTACATGGTGTTTGAGAAACGGATGACCGAGACATAGTCTTTCGTAAGCGCTTAGCACCTTACATGTGGGTAGACCGTACCAACCTACATCCCCTACATCAGCTAGCCTACCCGTAAGAGTTCGCACAACTTAGTCAACTACGCCAGAGCCCATAATTGGCTTGTGGCTGCACACGGAAGTTTCCAGTTTGAATAATCTTATGATCCCTTAGAGCCTGGGTGGCGGTCCGAAGAAATACAGGCAAGTCCTGATAGAAACCAGGTGCCTCAATCCACCCAGATGTGTGTTTAGGTTGCCACCTTAGATAAACCATTAATTAACAATCTCACATCTGTCATGGATATTCACTCACCCAATCCACGTCTACTAGCATAGCATGGCATAATAAGCAAACGTAGAAGTAACTCCCAAGGTTTCATAAGTAACAGGTAATAGGTACTACCTCAATCTACTTCCCAATCCCACAATTTAATTAGATCCTAAACATGCAAGTGTTTGAGGGTTTGATCTAATGCATAAAAACTGGGTAGTAGAAAAGGTATGATCAAGTGTTACTTGCCTTGCTGATGATCCGCGAGACCTAGAGATTCGAAGTAACAAGCGGCGACCGGTGATCTAACGCAGACAAACAACAAGCATACAATAAGTACTCAACTAATGCACAGGGAAATCTCGAATAAACGATCTAACCAGAGAGTTCAACTTAAGAACCCTGGTTACAAAAGAATCAAACCAAATAAAACATCGAAAATCGAAAATCGAGAGAGAACGACTCGGTTTTAGCAATCTGAAACTAGGTCAAAATTTTACAGTAGCAAAACTTTGTTTAAGTAGGTTAGTCGGAACGGCGGTTTCGTAACGAAACTCCAGGCGCTTGAATCACCTGATTCCGATAAACGAGCGAGAAAATAAACAGATTTGAAAATCGAATCGGAAATCGAAATCAGAAAATAACGGATTAAATCCGATTAAAAGAAAAACGACGAACAGATTAAACAGCGGATGTTCGTTAACAGAACTAATCCGACGAACACGTTCATTGAAACGAACGGGTCGGTGAACGTTCACTAAATAATAAAACCGAAAAAAATAAACCAATCTAGGTTTTTTTTAAAAAACCGAACAACGCGAGAAAAACCGGATCGGGTTTTTGAAACAAAACCGGACCGGGGTGGTGGCGGCGGCTACCTCCGCGGTCGCCAAGGGGGCTCCGCCTCGGCGGGTCGGCGGCGGGTCGGCGGTGGCGGCGGGTCAGGCGAGGGCGGCGGGTCGGGCGACGGCGACGGCAAGGGCGGCGGCAAGCGGCGGCTTTCGGGCGACGGCGGGCTCGGGTCGGGGCGGGCGGCGCGGGTGAGGAGGAGAGGCGGGGCTCCAGGAGGGGGTGCTGCCTTGGGGAGGGGGCTCCAAGGAGGAGGAGGAGGGACTCACCAAGGGCACGGGCGCAGGGCTGGCTGAGGAGGGGTGCTGGGCCAGGCGGCATAATTGGGCAAGGCGGGCGCTGCTTTTTTTTAAATAAAACTAAACGAAATAAAAAAAACCAAACGAACTCCAAATTAAATAAAATTAATTTTCCCCGACTCCTAAAAATGAGTCGAACAAAATGAACTTTAAAACGAGGCAAATATGCATATTTTTAAAATGCTCATTTTTTTGCCTAAAGCAAATAAACTTTCAAAACCAAAATTTGATTTATTTATAAAATCTTCATTTTTCCTAAATGTTGGGAAAGTCATATTATTCCTCTCTTAATTTTTTTTATCGGAAAAACTTATGAAGATAATTAAATAAATCCATGATCCTATATTTTCATAATTTGAGAAATCCCAAATATGAAAATAATGAAATCTCCAACTTCTCTCCGAGGGTCCTTGAGTTGCGTGAAATTTTCTAGGATCGGAAAATGCGAGAAAATATGATATGCATGATGACCTAATGTATAACATTCCAAATTGAAAATTTGGGATGTTACAAACCTACCCTCTTAAGATGAATCTCGCCCTCGAGATTCGGGTTGGCTAGAAAATAGGTGAGGGTGGTCCTTGAGCAAAACTTCCTCTCTTTCCTGTGTGGCTTCATCTTCAGTGGTGGCTCCAATCGAACTTTGCAAAACTTGATAACTTTGTCATGCAGTAACTCGCTAGCATAATCGAGAATCTTAACCGGTTTTTCCTCATATGTTAAATCATCCTTCAACTGAATTGCTTCCAGTGGCACTGTGTCTCTTAACGGTATCTCTGCTATCTCGGGGTGACATCTCTTTAGCTGAGAAACATGGAATACATCATGAACTCCTGACAGTCCTTCTGGCAATTCCAACTTATAAGCAACTTCTCCCATGCGTTGCAAAATCTTATATGGTCCAACGAAACGTGGTGCTAACTTTCCTTTAACTCCAAAACGCTTAACTCCTCGAAGCGGGGATACTCTAAGATATACTCTGTCTCCAACTTCATACTCAATCGCTTTGCGCTTTGAATCGGGATAGCTCTTTTGTCTGGACTGGGCTACCTTGAGCCTATCCCGAATCAGTTTAACTTTCTGCTCAGACTCCTTAATCAAATCTGGTCCAAACAACTGACGATCTCCAGTTTTGTCCCATGACAACGGTGTCCTACATCTTCTTCCATACAGAGCCTCGAAAGGTGCCATCCTTAGGCTGGTTTGGTAACTGTTGTTGTAAGAAAATTCTGCATACGGCAAGTTATCATCCCAACTAGATCCATAATCTAGTGCACAAGCTCTCAGCATATCCTCCAAAATCTGATTGACCCTCTCAGTCTGTCCATCGGTCTGTGGGTGGAAAGCTGTACTGAATTCCAATCTGGTTCCCAATGTTTCGTGCAACTGGTTCCAAAATTTTGAGGTAAATTGGGTTCCTCTATCCGATACGATGCTCCTCGGAACTCCGTGTAAACACACAATTCTGGTCATGTATATCTTTGCCAACTTAGCACTGCTATAGGTAGTCTTGACTGGAATAAAATGAGCTACCTTCGTCAAGCGGTCGACTACAACCCAAATCGAGTCATATCCTGAACGAGTCTTTGGCAAACCTGTGATGAAATCCATGCCTAGTTTATCCCACTTCCATTCGGGTATCGGCAATGGTTGTAACAATCCTGCTGGCTTCTGATGCTCTGCCTTTACTTTCTGACATACATCGCAAACTGCTACATACTCCAAAATATCCTTCTTCATTCCGGTCCACCAGAAAGTATTCTTCAAATCCAAATACATCTTGGTATTTCCTGGGTGAATCGAATAAGGTGAATCATGAGCTTCTTGTAAAATCAACTTCCTGATCTCTGGGTTATTGGGCACATAAACACGGTCCTCAAACCATAGGGTATCGTGCTCATCCTCACGAAATCCTTTAGCTTTTCCTTTGCTCATTTTCTCCTTTATAGAGGCAACTTCCTTATCTGCCTTTTGGGCTTCTCTGATTTTGTCCATCGCTGTTGATGAATCTCCAATGTTGCTACATAGCCTCTCGAACTATTTCCAAACATAGCTCTCAAGGTCCTCGGCTAACTCATTGGGTATCCCTCCCATCATTAGGGTATTGACGTGGCTCTTACGGCTCAATGCGTCTGCTACGACATTAGCCTTTCCGGGGTGATAATGCAATCTCATATCATAATCCTTGATAAGCTCTAACCATCTCCTTTGTCTGAGATTCAATTCCTTCTGTGTGAAGATGTACTTCAAACTCTTGTGATCCGTATATACTTCACAATGATTTCCAATGAGAAAATGTCTCCATGTCTTTAAGGCATGCACAACGGCTGCTAACTCCAAATCATGGGTGGCATAATTCAACTCATGGGGCTTAAGTTGTCGTGAAGCATACGAAACAACTCTTCCTTCCTGCATAAGCACTGCTCCAAGTCCTCGACGTGAAGCGTCGCAATACACCTCATAATCCTTGGTCTGATCTGGCAATATTAAAACTGGTGAGGTAACCAATCTTTTCTTCAACTCCTGAAAACTTGCCTCATAGTCCTCAGTCCATATGAATTTGTTATCCTTCTTCAACAATTCAGTCATAGGCTTGGCAATCCTTGAGAAGTTCTCAATGAATCTTCGGTAGTATCCTGCGAGTCCAAGGAAACTCCGAATCTCTCCAACTGTCGTTGGTGCTTCCCATTTGGTTACGGTCTCAACCTTGTGGGTTCAACTGCTATTCCTTCTCCAGATATAACATGTCCGAGAAATCCAACTTCCTTTAGCCAAAACTCACATTTGCTGAACTTGGCATACAACTGGTGTTCCTCGCCCAAAACCAATCTCAAATGTTCCTTATGTTCCTCTTCATCCTTCGAGAAAATCAAAATGTCATCAATGAACACCACGATTTAACTTGTCCAAAAATTCCATAAACACTTTGTTCATCAGGTTCATGAAATAGGCTGGTGCGTTAGTCAGTCCAAATGACATAACGGTATACTCATACAGTCCATATCTTGTAGTAAACGCTGTCTTAGGTATGTCCTGCTCTCGAATCTTCAACTGATGGTACCCTGATCGCAAATCTATCTTGGAAAACACCTTAGCTCCTTGTGTTTATCAAACAGATCATTTATCATAGGTAGTGGGTACTTGTTCTTGATTGTTACTTCATTCAATCCACGATAATCAACAACCATTCTTAACGATCCATCCTTCTTCTCCACTAACAATACGGGTGATCCCCAAGGTGAAGAACTTGGGCTAATAAAACCTTTATCCAATAGTTCCTTAATCTGCTTCTTGATTTCCGCTAGATCCTGTAAGGGCATCCTGACGGTCGCTTCGATATCGGGCCTGTTCCTCGCAACAGCTCGATCAAAACTCAATGTCTCTATCCGTGGCATTCCCGCAACTCTTCCGAAATACATCAGAAAATCCTTCACCACTGGTACTTCTTCCCGCACCACTCCCGATAAGCAATTAACTTGCGCTCTCCTCGCTCGTGCCGTGATACATACTTGATCCTTCTTCCTCCGGGTGGTGAGCAAAATTGACTTTGTGGTGCAATCTATGTTCCTCCATACTTTGATAACCAATCCATTCCTAATATCACATCCAATCCTTGGGATTCCGAACTATTAGGTCCGAGGGGAAAACATAGTGTCCAATCCTTAATGGCAATCGATCACACCATTTACTAGCCATGTACTCGCCCCGGTGAGGTTACTAGCATGGGTGACCTAAGGGCTTGGGTCGGTAATTTGTACTTATCCACAAATCCCTTGATATGTATGAATGCGATGCACCAAGATCGAAAAGAACAACCGCAGTAAATGACTTAACCAAAACTTACCGACATCGATCGGGCTGATCTTCAACCTCCTCCACACCAATGTGGTTCACCTGTCCCCTATTGAAAGGGTTGGGCTTCTTTCCAGACCTTCCATTGCCATTTCCATTCTGGCCTTCTGGACAGTCATTGGCATAATGCCCAGTCTTGCGGCACTTAAAGCAAGTGATATGACTCAGGTCTACTTTGGATGGTGTTGACGGGTTGGTGCGGTTCTGTCCATTGCTTCCTCCATTCCCTGCTCCCATTCTTGGTGCCATTATGGTTATGCGAATTACCTCCTCCATGGGTATGCTGAAACTGAATTCTGATTTAGGGTATAACGAGGCTTCATGGGCTCCAGAGTTATACTTCCCCTGTCCATACTTCCGCTTGCGGTTCTCAATTTGCTGCTGCTTTCCTTCAATCATGAGGGCTCGGTCTACCAACTCCTGGTAGTTGTTGAAACTTGCTACCATCAACGGCATGCTGAACTCATCATTCAGTCCTTCTAGAAACTTCTCCTGTTTAGCTGCATCTGTAGCAACGTCATCTGGGGCATAACGTGCTAACTTACTAAAATCATCCACATACTGGCCAACAGTCCTTCCTCCTTGGCGTAAGTTGCGAAACTCACGCTTCTTCATGGCCATAGCTCCTGCTGAAACATGGGCAAGCGAAAAGCTTGCTGAAACAGATCCCATGTGATAGTGTCACGGGTAAGTGGCTGTAAAATTCTCCCACCATGCTGCTGCAAGGGTCCTTCAAGCTGATGTGCTGCAAACTTCACTCTTTCACCATCCGCATCCTGCAGTGGTCAACTCCTTCCTATCTTGCGGAGCCAATCATCTACCACAATCGGCTCGGTGCTACTGGAATACACCGGCGGATTCAGTCTAAGAAAACGAGTCAGGTGATCCGCAGGTGGTAGTGGTGGTGGTTGTTGTTGTTGTTGTTGTTGTTGTTGTTGTTGTTGTTGCCCTGGTTCTGCACCAATGTTTGAATCAGGGTATTCTGCTGCTGAATCAGTTGGGTGATCTCTGGCGGGAAAACGAACCCGGGGTCGCGTCTCGGAGGCATCTGATGGGTTTAGAAAAGACGAGAATTTAACAATAGAATGAGGTCTAAGGGGAATCACTACCCAAATGCACATGAGCAAATGCACACAAAATCACTTCATTCAATCAAACAAGGGCTTACAACGATCTAACTATCACGAAAGTGCGTGTACTAAAATGTTTACATGGAGGAATACTACTAATATGTGGGGACTTCTACTAATTTGAACCGTGGAAGACTCCATGATGTCTGCTCCAGCTTCGCCTTCAAAGTCGGGTTCACTTGGATCCGAATCGGTGTCGCCGATGTTGATGTAGTCGCTGGGCAACCGACATACCGGTCTTCATTCCTGAGCGCCAACTTCTTCTTGAGTTCTTCGATCTCGCATTTAAGATCGTTATTGTGTCTTGCTAGAGCTACGATCTCGCCCATGTAGTCCTTGCGTGTAGTCTTTAGTTCTTCTTCAAGTTCGATGATCCTTCCTTTATGCTCGCAACTCCAACATATCGTTGCACATTTGGTTCTCTTGGCGCCGAATGTGCTGGTTTAACTCCTGGATGAAAGCTGCAATGGATCTATCCTTCTTGGTGCCGACTATGTCCCATTTGTCATCTCGGCGTCCGCAAATCTGGTAGATAGTGTCCTTGAGGTCTTCTTGATAAACTTCTCCAATGCGTCCCATGGTGATGTGAGCTGCCATGCTCTTTCCTGCACTCCAAGTTGGTGCAATCAAAACACTATCTATAGGCTTGGTGATTGGGGCTAATGTCCTTCCCGAACGTGAGCTTGAATCTTCCAGCCCCTCTTCAAAGAGTGGCGCTGAAAGTTCCGTGAAGCTGGTAGTCCAATGTTCGTGTACTTGGTGACTTCCTTCAAGTGAAATCCAAAAGGTGTGCCTTCATCTGGTTGGGTGTACTTGATCTTCGCGTCGCGCCATCCTAAGAGTAGAAAAGATGAGGAGTTAGAAATGAGAAGAGAGTAGTGATCTATGGCTTTAACTTAGTGGTCGTCTCCTACAACAACAGGTGCTCGATACCATCTCTCAGAGCGACCAGACCAATGGATCAAGTCTCTATGCTCGTGTCATCCTCGATCAAGAATGCCGACACCACACAAGATTTCAAGGATTTATAGAAGAGTAGCAATCACACACTTATTACATCGTTGTCCACAAGGGAACTTATTACAATAATATGGCTTAAGGCCATCTAATAATAACAGCGAAGGCTTGGAAGATAAGTGAGTCCATCAACTCCATCGGCATCACTGAGTATAGAACCACGACCTAACACCTTACTGTCGTTCAAAAAGTCTGCAACGTGAAAGTTGCAGCCCAAAACGGTCAGACATGGAATATGCCGCAATGTAACACATAGAGAGCAATGAAGGAATAAGCCTATACTACATGCATATATGGCTGGTGGTAGCTCTACGGTTACATTTTTGCATAAAGCTAGTTTTTCCCTACAACAAAGGAATAATTTTATTTAACTATCATGGTGGTTGTTAAACATTGAGAATGGTTGACAGATCCTCAATCCCAATTAAAAGTACTCATCAAAACCCAATAACATTTATTAGAAGTAACATGTTGAGATTCACATGATATTCAATTACCAGATACTCAAACGTCCATAACCGGGACACGGCTAATCATGATTAGTTTATACACTCGCAGAGGTTTATGACTTTTCCCCATTAAGACTCGATCGCTTCCGCTTGGTTCTCGTGACTACATGGTGTTTGAGAAACGGATGACCGAGACATAGTCTTCGTAAGCGCTTAGCACCTTACATGTGGGTAGACCGTACTCAACCTACATCCCCTACATCAGCTAGCCTACCCGTAAGAGTTCGCACAACTTAGTCAACTACGCCAGAGCCCATAATTGGCTTGTGGCTGCACACGGAAGTTTCCAGCTTGAATAATCTTATGATCCCTTAGAGCCTGGGTGGCGGTCCAAGAAATACAGTAAGTCCTCGATAGAAACCAGTGCCTCAATCCACCCAGATGTGTGTTTAGGTTGCCACCTTAGATAAACCATTAATTAACAATCTCACATCTGTCATGGATATTCACTCACCCAATCCACGCCTACTAGCATAGCATGGCATAATAAGCAAACGAGAAGTAACTCCCAAGGTTTCATAAGTAATGTAATAGGTACTACCTCAATCTACTTCCCAATCCCACAATTTAATTAGATCCTAAACATGCAAGTGTTTGAGGGTTTGATCTAATGCATAAAAACTGGGTAGTAGAAAAGGTATGATCAAGTGTTACTTGCCTTGCTGATGATCCGCGAGACCTAGAGATTCAAGTAACAAGCGGCGACCGGTGATCTAACGCAGATAAACAACAAGCATACAATAAGTACTCATCTAATGCACAGGAAATCTCGAATAAAAGATCTAACCAGAGAGTTCAACTTAAGAACCCTGGTTGCAAAAAGAATCAAATCAAATAAAGCATCGAAAGTCGAAAATCGAGAGAGAACGACTCGGTTTTAGCAATCTGAAACTAGGTCAAAATTTTACAGTAGCAAAACTTTGTTTAAGTAGGTTAGTTGAACGGCGGTTTCAGAACTAAACTCCAGCGCTTGAATCACCTGATTCGATAAACGAGCGAGAAAATAAACAGATTTGAAAATCGAATCGAAATCGAATCGAAAATAACGGATTAAATCCGATTAAAAGAAAACGACGAACGATTAAACAGCGGACGTTCGTTAACAGAACTAATCCGACGAACACGTTCATTGAAACGAACGGTCGGTGAACGCTCACTAAATAATAAAACCAAAAAATAAACCATCTAGGTTTTTTTTAAACCGAACAACGCGAGAAAACCGGATCGGGTTTTTGAAACAAAACCGACCGGGGTGGTGGCGGCGGCTACTCCGCGGGTCGCCGGCGGGGTCGCCTCCGGCTGGTCGGCGGGTCGGCGGGTGGCGGCGGGTCGGGCGAGGGCGGCGGGTCGGGCGACGGCGACGGGCGCGGCGGCGGCGGGCGGGCGGCCTGGCGGCGGCGGGCGGTGGCTCGGTCGGGGCGGCAAGGGCGCGGGGTGAGGAGGAGAGGGGGGCTCCGTTAAATAGGTTGGGGGTGCTGCCTTGGGGAGGGGGGCATGCTGGGGAGGAGGAGGAGTCCTCCTCGACTCGGCCGACGGAGGCGGGCGGCGGCAAGGCTGGGCGCGCGAGGGAGAGGGGTGCCGGGCCGGGCGGCTCGGTTGGGCTGGGCCTTGGCCCAAAGGCCCAGCGCGCGCTTTTTTTAAACAAAACTAAACGAAATAAAAACCAAACGAACTCCAAATTAAATAAAATTAATTTTCCCGACTCCTAAAAATGAGTCTAACAAAATGAACTTTAAAACGGGCAAATATGCATATTTTTAAAATGCTCATTTTTTTGCCTAAAGCAAATAAACTTTCAAAACCAAAATTTGATTTATTTATAAAATCTTCATTTTTCCTAAATGTTGGGAAAGTCATATTATTCCTCTCTTAATTTTTTTATCGGAAAACTTATGAAGATAATTAAATAAACTAATGATCCTATTTTCAAAATTTGAGAAATCCCAAATATGAAAATAATGAAATTCCAACTTCTCCGAGGGTCCTTGAGTTGCGTGAAATTTTCTAGGATCGGAAAATGCGAGAAAATATGATATGCATGATGACCTAATGTATAACATTCCAAATTGAAAATTTGGGATGTTACAGCATGCCACCATGATCTCCATCATCGTGCCTCCATGAAGTTGTCTCGCCAACTATTACTTCTACTACCATGGCTAACAGCTTAGCAATAAAGTAAAGTAATTACATGGCTGTCGGGGAAGCTGATCTGACCCACGAACACCTATGGGACCGGCGGACCGAGCCCCGTTCGGTTCGGTGGGGGGCGGAGGTCGCACGAAGAGCAGATCGATGCGAAGCACACGAGCAGTCTACCCAGCTTCGGAGCTCTCCGGAGAGATAATATTCCTACTGCTGCATGTCTGATTGTATTGTGTTCTTGCTAGGGAGCGCTGAGTGCTACAGTACACATCAGCTGCTAACGAGACCTAGAGTAGGTGCTCTCGGTTCGAACTGTCAACCCCCCACGCTAAGCATGGGCCTCCTTTATATGCTCAAGGGTCTCCGACAGGTGGCAACATAGACAAGGGTAAAATGGAAAAAGAGTGTGGTTGGTACAACTACTTGTACAAGGTATCATACCTAACCCCGACGGCAGGGGACAAAGGCATTAAATGCCCGCTCAAGTCGACTAAACAAAGGCAGAAAGGGACCGTGTGGACGCCACCGCTTGCCACGATGGCAATCTTGTCAGCGCCGCTGCCACCAAGGCCCCGCTGGCCAAGACAGCCTCTTGCCACGCTGACCGAAAGGTCCTAGGGCGACATCGCAGGATGCGCTGGAGCGCAGGAGCGGAGTGGTAGTCTGCCACGGCAAGCGCTTTGCCGCGTTGTTGTCTTGTCGCGTCCGGAAGCTTGTCGCCACCGGCCTTCCCGCAATCTCCTCTTGCCGGGCCTTGTCTCCTAGGTGCCTTGAGTTATTCTTCCCGCAAGCTCCTCTTGCCGGGCCTTCTCCCTTGGTTTGAATACTTTGTTCCTGAATGGCTCCAAAGGAACCACGGAGGACCTTGGCGGTAACTGGCAAGCCCTGCCGCAGGGTGTGGCGACGCCTCGGCACAAGTTCGGGATACTAGGGTACCCCTTTACCTAGTACACCGGCAGAGCCCCCTGTGCCTGGGCCACACACGGTGCCGAAGCGTTGTTGGGCCAGGCCCAAAACAAGGCACGGCACGCCGCCTGGGTTACGCCATAACTCACTCCGACCCACCACGCCCACGGACGGCACTCGCCGAATGCGCATCGGGAGAGATCGTGGGGTTTTTATTCGAAAGGCGGAACGCCCGCCTCCCGCTTATAAGCAGGGGAAATAGGGCAGTTCGCCCACCTCGCCATTTGCTGTCCAATTCGAAAACATCCGCTGCCCCCCTTCTTCCCAAGGCTGAAGAGAGCAGCGCCCGCCCCATCGCCACCAGCACCACCAACGCCGCCGATCTCCCCACCACTTCCGCCATGGTTCAAAGTCGACAAGGGAAGGGCGTGAAGTCGTCCGAGGCGCAGCGCTCTCAAGGCCGGCGTAAAGGAGCGGACATCTCCCCAGCTCGCCGCAGGGATCCGAGGAGAACTACTACCTCTTCTGGTCGACGGAGACGCGAGCGATCCGCAAGACAAAGGTACTCCCGCCGCCGCTTCGACCGGTTCAACGGGTATCCTTCTTCGGCTTTTCTATCGGGCTCGCCCGCCTTCTCTGAATTCTTCGCGATATCATGAACACCTACGGTTCCGCCTCCTTGACTTCACCCCCAATGTTGTTCTGACCATGGCGGTTTTCGCACATCTCTGCGAAAACTTTGTCGGAGTCCACCCAAACGTAGCCCTTTTCCGCCACTTCTTCATGCCCCGAGTTGAGAGAGGACAGCCACTTGCCGGAGGAATCGCTTGGATCTCAAGGATCGGCAAGAAGGAAGCCTATCTGGAGGGAGAGCTCCATAGCAAGTGGGAGGAATGGAGGGCAGATTGGTGTTGGATTGTTGAGGAGAACCCGCAGCCCTTTACAGCCCAGCGCCAAACCCCAATAGTGTGCGGCAACGATTGGAGCAATGTGGCCTCGGAAGATGCAAGGCTGAAGATTGTCGTCACCCGAATCCATCGCCTTAGACTTGCCGGGCTCACCAGGGCACCGCTATGCAGACTTCCTTCGCCACAGACGCCTCTTGCAGAGAGGAGGAGACCTGCCCGGAGTTTCGTAACGCGCAGATATCATGAGGCTGCGCCGGCCTTAATTTCAACTTCAATGTCTTGGAACTTGACGCGATACTTTGAGCTGTTCACGCCCACCTGCACCATCCCGAAATGTTCAGGTTGCCGAGGGGCGAAGTTCACAGTGCAACAATTCTTCACTGACCGCATCCGCGTAATGATGCCATTGTGCGACTTCAGATGGAATCGCCCCCACTTGGCAAGAGCCTGCAGATGACGCCGTAGGGAGTTCTTTGACAGCCGGTAGAAGTGCCGGTCCGCCTGATGATCGTGAGGGGCCTCACCCACGCTTACACCACCGACGATGAGATGCAGCGACGCCACCAGTGCCGGAAGAGGCGGCAGCAGGCTGCCGCGGGCGTAGTTCGGATTCACCGTGGAGGAGGCAAGCAGCAGAGGCGGCAAGCCTTGTCGAGCGGAGAGAGTTTGCCGGGCGAGGAAGAGCTTGTCGGGCCCAAATCTGAGTCGAGCGAGCCACGAGGGCGCCTCCTCCCACCTTCAAGCAGCTTGTCATGAGCGGAGCCCCAGCTCCACCGAGAAGGCGCTCCGCAAGGCCGAGACGGCGGGCGGCAGACGGCTAACAGCCGCCACACACAAGGACGCTGGCCCATCCGCTGTAAGCACTGCAAGCAAGGGAGCACCTCATGCCATCAGAGCAATCGGAGCGGGCCTCCCTGTGCCACCGCTGCTGCTCCAGCCAAGCGCCAAGGAACCCACTCCGCCGCCGCACCGGAGGCGAGCCAGAATTTGATCTCTCCGCCCCAGCCCGACGAGGAAGAAGAAGAGTAAGATTCTGTGTTGTACTCAGTAGTTCTTCAATTTTGTTGCTTTGTCTTGTATCTGATTTGCTTCACTCAAACCCTTCCTTTTCGGACGCTGGCCCAGAGCGTCAAGAGAGCCAAGGCCCCGTGATTGTCATCGAGGACTAACCCACCAGCAGCAGCAGGAGGCGCGTCCGAGACCTCCTTGCCGGACCCGGCGACTTTTTCTCGTGAGCAGCCTCAGCAGCAGCCCCCCCCAGTAAGTATATGGTTTACTTTCTGCTGTTGGGCGACATGGGTGCTCTTTCTTGACTGATATCCGATCGTTGGTTTGTGTAGGAGCAGAGCAGCTCACCAAGAGTGCCCGAAGCCGCCCCGACGTACATCTGGCCGACTACACCGCCAAGGGAGGATCCCGGCAAGGAGCCGCCCCGCAAGGGAGGCTTCTCCCAAGGCAGTTCTCCGGCAAGGGATAGCGCCACGACCCTCCGGTGGTTGGGACCACGGCCGCAGATCCCGCACAGTACCCCTTCCTTGAAAACTTCCCTTGTGTTCTTCTTCTTCTGATTTTCTTCTTGAACATTTGCTTGACTGTTCTTTCTTTTTCTGGTCGCCGATCCGGCCCTACCGTAAGCCGATGGAGACCGAGGTCGCCAAGCGAGAAGGACGGCGCTGGCAATACCGACGACGCCGCCATTATTGAGGAAGAGGTCTGGCCGATGAGTCCGCCGTGAAGAGGTTGCCAAGATGCTGCCGCAGAGGCTGGCGAGGAGTCCGACGATCGCGACCGACGGCCCCGAGGTCGCAGGAGCGCCAGCGCTACACCGACCGCCGATCCCTCCGCCGCTGCAGCTGCCAGTTCAAGAGCCCCAGCCCGCGCCATTCAAGGCCGGGCGACGGCGTTTTCATCAAGCTCCTCCGGCGCCGAGCTCTGTGGCGCCGTCAAAGGAGAGACCTTTCACTAAGAGCTGCTTCGCCTCCGCTGGCCGACGCTGGTCGACGCGCCAAGCAGCAGCAGCGGCGAAGTCAAGAGGAGCAGCTGCTATGAAGCCGCTGCCGCTTCTACCATACCCGACAAGCTGCTGGAATCTCGAAGCGCTTTGTCGCGAAGGCGGAGCGGACATCGAGAAGCGCGCGAGGAGCTCCGGGCATTAACCAAGAAGCTCCGGTCCTGGCAGAGGAGCGGAGCGACTGCCGAGGAGCGCAAAGCCTTCCTCCTCGAGAAGGCTGAAGCTGAAGAGCAACAAAGGCATGCTGCTGAGAAGCTGTTTGCGCAGGAAGGCGAGTTGGCGCAGCGGAAGGTCAATCTTGACGGCCACGAGGAGGATCTTGCCACGCGCGAGCAGACATTTGGCGGGGCTCTCAAGGAAGCAAAGGATGCTGCCGCAGCTGCCGAGGCCGCCAAGAAGGAGTTGGAGACGAAGGTGACGCAGCTGGAGACCAGTCTGAAGGAAGGCGGCGAGGAGCTTGCTGCACTCAAGCATGAGCGCGAGAAGGACGCCTACACTCTTGGCGAGCTGCAGGGCCGTCTCGCCGAGAGGAGCAAGGAGCTCAGCGCTGCCAAGGACTCCAAAGCAGATCTTGAGTTGAAGCTTATCACCTTGACTCGACGCCGGACGGTGCTGTGGAGCGGAGGTGGCCTTGTTGGAGAAGATCAAGGCCGACGAGGCGCTGCTGGCGAGTGTTGTTGCCGCCCAGAACACCTTTAGGGATAATGTGGAGCACTGGACCGAAGGTCTCGTGGATGTTGTCGCGCCATCGATAGGGAGCTGGCGGAGCTGGGATGGTAGATCTTGGGTATTCCTCCGATGAGCACCTCCAGCCCAGCGCCAAGCTCAGCTTGTTCTTCATATGCAGGACGGCCTCCAATGACTCCGGAAGAGATCCTAGCAGCTGGCCGACGAAGTCGCAAGCAGATCTGCGCTGAGCCCTTCGTGGTGCCGATGAAGGTGGCCTTCCGCAATCCAGGCCTCAACCTCACCAACGCCCTCAAGTCCTTGCCACGGATGCTGATGTGGAGGCGCCAAGACCCTTGTCGCACCCATTGTGGACAAGGTGAGAAAGATCAAGAGGGTTGATGGCGCACCGCGAGATTAGGCCGCCTGCTTTTTTCTTTTTTTCCTTGCCGCTGCTGGTCATGTTATGAGAACAATCTATTAGAACTGCGGCAAGCTATCTTGTAATATACTCTATTTCGGTAGTGATTGCTATGTTATTTCATTTACTTGATTCCTTCCTTTGTATGTTTTTGCCCCACGCTTTTAGGGAACTTGTCTCGCAGCACCTTAGTCATGAAGCGCTGAGTGCGGACGTCAAGAGCTCGTCTGGCGATGTCACTGACGACAAGAAACCTTGTCGCAACTAGTTGCAGCTCACTTGTTGTTGAGCGGCTCGAAACAAAGTAAGGGCTTAACTAGCTACGAGTTGGTTCCTTCAAGACAGGTTTTCCATACAAAGCACGGTCGCTCGAGGAAGATAACTTAAAAAAATTTAAAACTAATTCTCAAACTTTAGCAACTTAGCATTTCTATTGTTTGCTTCCCGCAAGGCTTAAACTTCTTCGAACGACGCTGGTCCACACCATTATCTTCTCCTTTCCCGCAAACTTGTGGGCGAGAGAACCTTCCTTTCTTTGAGAAAGAGAAAGAAGAGAAAATAAAGATATGGAGCCTTATGCTCGTTATTGCTTACCGAATAGGTGCTGCACAATGTGTCGATAATGCATGCAAAATAATAGAGAGCATGAATTGACAAGATGTGCGGAGCACATTAGCTTTACTTATGCACGGATCTCGCCCTCGCTTTGTACAAAGGATTACATGCAACATCGGCAAGACTTGTATAAAGAGGGTTGCCGGAACAAGTTCCGCAACCGCGCCTAGGGTAAACTTACGAAGATGCTCAATATTCCAGGAGTTGCTCACCGAATTCCATCTTCGGTCTCAGGCATGACAGCGCCAGCCTAGTGACTCGCTTCACCCGGTAAGGGCCTTCCCACTTCGGGCCAACTTGTTGGAATTCTTGGCGGACTGAACGCCCAAGAACAAGGTCGCTTTCCTCGAGACTTCGGCATTAACTTTGCGGCTATGGTAGCGGCACAAAGCTTGCTGGTATCGAGCAGCTCGCATAAAGAGCCTCAAGACGGTCCACCTCAAGGAGCAAGTGTGTCACCTTGTCGCAGCTGCTCTTGCTCAAGCTCATCATAAGCGAGCACTGAGGTGACCCGATACGAAGTTCCGTGGGGAGAACTGCCTCGCCCATAGACTAGAGCGAAGGTGTCCGCCGCTGGCTCGATTTGGCGCCGCCCTGATCGACCAAAGAACCACCGCAGCTCTCAATCCAGTTTCTTCCGCACTTGTGCAGCCCGTCGAAAGTTCTGGTCTTGAGCCCGCAAGCAGCACTTCAGATTCGCCTCTCCGCTTGACCGCTACTTCTGGATGAGCAATGTAGCGGGCAGACCTTCGCCAAGATCTTGGACATACCGCATGAAGGTGCGGCTCAGGACTGCGTGTCGTTGTCGGTGATGATCCCGTTAGGAATCCCAAACGGCAAACAATCGACCAAGAACTTGATCGCCGACTGCGGTGTCACCTTCCTCATCGCTTCCACCTCCGCCACTTTGTGAACTTGTCGATTGCAACGCATAAGTACTCAAAGCCCCGACATCTCGGGAAGGGGCCGAGGATGTCGAGCCCCGCATCGAAAATGGCCAGATAAAGGATCGTTCGAGAGCTTGAGCTGGCTGGTGTATCTGTTTGGAATGGAACTGGCACGCTTCACACTTGGTTACTTGTGCAGTTGCATCCTGGAGGGCTGTCGGCCAAAAGAAACTTGCCGGAAAGCTTTGCCGGCAAGTGCTCTTGGGCCAATGTGGTGACCACATATGCCTCCATGTATCTCTGCCAACAGCTTCTGTCCATCTTCCCGGTGAATACGCTTCAATTTCACACCGTTGAGTCTTCTTCTGTACAGTGTGCCGTCGACAAACTGGTACATACTTGACTGCCGGGCTACTCTTTCCGCTTCTTCTTGCACTTCGAGAAGTTCTCATGTCTGAAGGAAACGGACGATCTGCTGCGCTTAAGCCGGAGCTCGCGGCTCGACAACAAGGACTAAAGGCACATTCGCTGCCGCGGAACATTCGCTTAAGGCAAGAACCCGCGCTTAGCCGAGCTTGATGTTCCCCGGCAAGCTTGCCGGAGCAAAACTTGTCGGGAGCGTCTGCTTCAACGAAACAAACCCTTGGGCTTGTCAGAGCAGACTGCTCCTTAGCACTCTCGGTGTTGATCTTGGGGACCTTCTTGGCGGCGGCTTCGGGAGCTCTGCCGGAAAATAGTCACCGAAATCAACTTCTCTTCTTGTTTTGTCCAGCTTGATGGTGTTACAGACGGTTGAGTCAGCTTGAGCACAAAGATCCCTGGTTCCATTGTGTAACTTGAGTGCGGCGACTTTGACAGCCATCGCAATGTCGCTCGAGCCCTTGAATATATTCCATCTCGTAGGTCGTCAAAGTGCTCTTCTAGCTTTCTCACTTCATCAACATAAGCTTCCATCAACTGACTCGATAATTCTTGTTAACTTGGGGATAATAAGCTGTGAGTCACCCCCGATAATGAGCTTCTTGATCCCAAGGTCATCATGATCTCGAGACCGATAAGCAAACCTTCATACTCGCAGTATTGTTCGCTGCTTGCTCCTTGGGAAAGTGCATCTGGACTATGTACTTGAGGTGTTCTCCGTGGTGCGACAAGTAGCACGCCTGCACCGCGCGCCTTTGCAGCGTAGAAGGCACCATCAAAGTACATCAGCCACTCTTGCTTGCTTCCTTGACGGGATGCTCGCTTATGGAATTTCTTCATCTTGTGTTGGCGCCCATTCCGCTATGAACTCCGCCAATCACTAGTGCAGAACCGGCATAGCACCGGTTCGAAGGCCCTTAGTGCTGGTTCCCAACCGCACTAAAGTGGGTCACTAAAGTCTCTTTAGTACCGTTCAACACGAACCGTGCTAAAGGCCAACCACGTGGCACGAGCCAGCTCCGGGCGGAGTTTTAGTACCGTTGGTAACACCAACCAGTACTAAATGTTTGTGGGTTTTGTTTTATTTTTATTTTTCAATTAAATTTGTGTTATCAATTTAATTTTTTCGCTTGCTGGTATTTTACAATACTACACATTGTACACGTATATATATATATATATATATATATATATATATATATATATATATATATATATATATATATATATATATATATATATATAGAATTTCTAATAGAACCAATCATGCATATATATATATATATCATCAATGTCTCACAAACCATCATATTAATTAATTCACACATACACACATGTATAGCTATATACAATTTCTCCTACATGTGCATGTTGCCTTCGGAGCTCGATGGGGGCAGCGGGTAATAGTATTCTCCTGTCGGATTTATGACCTGGTCGAGCAAAAATCCCGCTTATTTCCTCTTGAAGTGCTTCTACGCTACCCGCTTTCTAGGAGCTCCCGCACCTCTGTGAACTGTTAAGAAGGAGATCAATATGCATGTGTATTAGTTGTGTGACTAGATATCGATAATGGTGTAAAATTGTGAATAGTGTTTTGACAAGCGCATCCATTCCTGTCTTTCAGATCTGCTCCTTTCGGACGCCATCATGCGAATGTTCTCGCAAACGCAGAATGCATTACAGATCAGTCCCCGCGCCTGCTTCAGGCCTTTACGAGAATGGAATTTGATCGATAATAATTAATCAAGCATGATAATTAAAGAGATGGCAGCTAGCTACACTACTTAATTACTTACCTTGGCCTAAAACCATTTAAGCTTTTGTTTCCATTCGCCTCCGTGACGCTGATGAACCTTGCCCAAGCCCTGCCCACCGACAATGAAAATGAATAAAGGTTATTAAATATAGTTCATATCATGAAAAATGACGAACTAAATAGGCCGAGATATATAGTTAATAATGATTGAAATTACCTGTTGACTATCCCAAACAAGATGTTATAGTCAGTTTTTCTTTGAGTAGTGAGTCCAGATTTCAACTGTTCCAAGGCCAACTTTAATGATACACAAGACCCAGTGATATCTGCATGCACACACGCTTGCATGTCTTAATTAAGCGGGCATATGTAAAGCAAAACATGTAGCTAGCTAGTAGGCAAAACAGAGAATTTGTAGTACAAGACAGATGACTCATCGAAGTTGTAAGGAAGTAGTATATCTTCATTGTATTTGAGGCGCTTCAAGAACTCTAGCATGTTGTCCTCACGGCCTTTTGATGATGTGCATTTAGTTTCCATGTATATTCATTAACGGTGTTTGGGTCAATGAACCCGATGCCAAAGCGCCCACCTTTTCTCATTTCATATATCTTCATCCCGCATATAATACCACGTAAAAGAATATAGTGAGGATAATTACAGGTAATGATTGATCAAAAGGATCAAGACAGCTAGCTTAAGACTTAAATTACAGAAAGAAATCACTTACGATAATAGCAACTCGATTTATAGATTTGTCGAAAGGCTTTGATTGTATAACTGAAACAGTTCGTAATACTCAACGGACAAAGCTTTCCCATGGAAGTAATGGTCCTCCTTGACATGCACCATGAAGGACACTCGATCGAAATCTTGGTAATGTTCATGTACCATTGATGCAATTCATACATTCTCGTTGGGAGGTTCTTGACCTTGTCCGGATGGACCAAAGGTTGGCCCCTGACATATTTCCGCTTTATTTCATCCTCTAAGCACGTGCATGGGCTCGATCTCGAGGAGTTGTCCAACAGTGATTTTGAGAACTTCACCTGCATTATATGGTCCTCCGTTATTACCACATTGCCCACCTCAGAACGTAAACTGTTTGCCCACAATAATATTGAGCGCCAGATCGTCACGTGTTGTTGGCACAACAAGTTTAGGGATCGATTATGCCGCCTGTTCTCCCAGCTAGGGAATGGTTTTCCGCATTTTTTACAGTTGTTTTTGTTTGTTGATCCCGAGCTCGCCTCCTTACGAGACGTGCTCGATTTAACTTCCTGATGTGGCGCCATAGTCTGTGTCAACAGGCTTGGGAGCTGGTGGTTGAGCCATACAAATGAAGTGGTCAATCGCTTCCTTAGGCACTTTCTCCTTGGCGGCGGTGGCGGTTTGGTGCAAAATGGGCTTCCACCTCGACTTCGATATGGCTGCGATTTCTCCTCGACCTGTCATAAGACCTCTCGCGAAGAGGCGGAGGCTTGGACCATATTTATATCGCTTGCCTCCCATTGATTTCCTGTATTACCTCGATTGCATCGCCACGCACCATAGCTGCGGGTGTCTCTTCTGCGATTGCCGAGGCGGCAGAGACGCCGCCGACGGGCTGAGTTGGACGAGGAGGAGGGCCGCTGAAGATGTGCCGGACTTGGAGGAGGAGTGGCCTGAGGTTGTGCCGGACTTGGAGGAGGAGTGGACGCCCCACTGTGGGCGGACTTGGAGGAGGAGGAGTGGCCTCGACACTTTGCCGGACTTGGAGGAGGAGTGGCCGACACTTTGCCGGACCCCTGGACTTGCAGGAGGGGGCGATCGCTGACTCGTGGCGGACTTCAACGAGGAGTCGATGACGCGTGTCGGTGGCCTTCAAAGATGATGCAACTTTTTCCATAGGATGATACGATGGTTGGCGCCTCCGAGAAAGCGCCGCCCTCACCTCCAGAATGTCAAGCTCTAGCTCTCAATATGGCTGCACCACCGCCAACCATGACACACCATAGCCCTCTCGAATCGGGATGCAATGGTAGGTTGCTTTGGGGGTAACTGAAAAGCTTCTCCGTCCGCCACCTTCATGGATATGTTCTTCATTTTGACGTAGCTCGCAGCTAGTGTTCTCGTGATGTCATCCACGGGTATCTACCCAGCATTGCGTCGTCTGGGCGGAACCCACACTCGCTTCTCTCGCATGGATGGGGCGGTGCTATCCAATGCTGGATCATCCGCTAGCTGCTGCAGCTGCCGAGACCCCTTTGCTGGCTAAGTGAGTCGATTCGCTTCGCCGCCGCTGGAATTTGACCGCCAATTCCGCTTGACTTGCTTCTAGGCCTTGAAGGCGCTCATAGTCCCGCCTCTCGCTCCTCCTCCATCTTCCTCTTCTTCTCCTCCGCAATCTTCTTTCTCGCACGGGTTCTGTAGTCGTTGTTCCAGTCAAAACCCTCATACCACGGAATAGCGCCTTGCCTCGTGTTCTTCCCGGTTTCAGGATTTCCTAGGGCACGCAGAAGCTCGTCGCTTTCTCGCTGGGCTGGAACACCCTGCTCGCGCTCTTCTATTGCAACAAGTATCGCATCGCCGCCCTTCAGACTTGCCTCGTCAAACATTGCATGTCTTCGATCCAACGCCTCTGCAAGATAGAACCAAATCCTGACCTGGGGCCAGTTTTAGTAACCGGAGGACACCTGCATCCTCCATCTCTTCTCGCACTTATCCCACTTAGGCATTGCCACCGATAGCCACCGCCCCAGCTTATGGAACTTATCCTTTTTTCGGCATTCTTCTTGTTTATTCTCGACTCGCCTTAGCTAATTCTGAATCCTTGAATTTCACGAAATCGTCCCAATGAGCATGTTGGTTCTCTAGTGTTCCTCTAATATCGGAGTCTTCCTTCCTCCCTTGACGCATTTGTCCCATTCACGATTCTTGTGGTTCTTGAATGCAACCGCCATCTTCCTAAGAGCAGCGCCCTTGACTTTCTACACATCTGCTTCGTGGAAATGATCCGTAGGGTGAAATGTTCCATGAGAGTATCCCAAAGCAGATCTTTTGATTCTTGTCGACAAAAGTAACATCTGGACGGAGCAGCCCCTTTGCCTTTTTGTCCTTTGTCTTTGCTCGCCTTCCATTCTTGAAGGGAGATCGAGTTGGTCCTTCACAAGAACTCTGCATCGACGAATGAACTTGTCCGCAATCTTCTTAGGCGCTAATGGTTCGCCATTAGGTCCACTGCCTCGATATTGTACTTTACGCCTCCTTCAACTTTTTGTTCGGGCCTCGTCATTCTTTTGCCTCAAGATTTGCTCGATCCGGATGGCTGAAAGAACAAAGATCGATTCGTTAATATATCTTCAAGTCATTTAAAACATGTGATGATCACCGTAAACCTGCTTATATAAATATATATACCTCGCCGGTCTTTGTTGTTTCAGGATCAACATGTTCTTCGCCATCGCCATAATCGTAGTTCATGACTTCATCAATTCGGTCGTCAGCGATCAATATCATATCACCCTCTCCGTGTTGTTTAGAAATTCGAGCCGCTATAATCTTCTTCATTCTGATTATCATCTCTCTCAGATTACATCGTAACATGGTCTGTTCTCCTCTCTCGCCGGTATTGTCTGCCATAGCTTTTATTTAACTAATTCAAAAGAAATATAAAACAATTTAGTATTCAAATTACATCGCTCTCGAATAATAGATATAATCTCAAATACTTTGTCTAGAATAATAGATACAATCTCAATACATCGCCTCAATAATATATAATATTGAATAGTACATCACCGGCTAGCTAATTAAAGATCGAATACTACAGAAGAATCTAGGACACTCACGGTTCCTGCGTCACGGTGGACACCCAAAGAGAAGGAACCTCACAGGATCATAGCTGATGAGATCCTCAAGATATCGCCAGTATTGAGAACTGCCGCCTCTAACGCAACCATGTAGCGATGGACGTGTTTCGCCCTCCTCCCCGACACGGCGACGCATTTCCACCGGCGGGCCGGGTCCTCCGCACCGAGACTGGCCCACGCGAACGCCACCAAACGAGATCAGGTCGACGACGGACCCGGGGCCGGGTTCTCATCAAGCGGCGCGCTTCTCCAGCAAGCACTTCCCATAGCCAGCCCGAGCCTGGTCCGGGCATGGGTTGCTGGACGTCGTCATGACGGTCGACGACGAGGATGCGGGCCGGCATCGCCGATAACAAATACTAGCTATATGCCCGCAAAAAATAATATTTTTTAATGATTGGATTTTGATAACTAAAATTTATAACATTTCTACTATTTCAAAAATCTATATACTATTTCATACTTAATTAAGCATCTAACACTAAAACATTATATAAAAAAAAATTCCATACTAATTAAACACTAATTATATCCATCTAACATGCATTCATACATATATACTAGTGAAAAACAATAATCTAAAAATCTAAACTAATTAAACATACAAAATCTAAACTAATTAAATATATATGTATGTGTGTGTGTGTTCATCATGCTTGTGTGTGTGTGTATGGGTCGGGGAGGGCGGCGCCATGGTGGCTGCCGGGGCGAGGGAGAGGGGTTAGAGGGGAGAGCTCACAGCGGGCAACGGCGACGGCGAGGCGACGGCCGGGCGGCGACGGCGGGACGGTGATTTGGGACGAGGACGGCGCGACGGGACGGGCCTGGGCGACGGAGACGAGGGCGGCGAAGGGACGGGCGGCGACGGGACGAGGGCGACGGAGACGACGAGGGCGGCGCGACAGCGACGGAGACGATCGAGGGCGGCGGCGATTTACGACGGAGACGGAAACAGAGAACAAACAGAGAGGGAAACTGAAATTTTCGTGAGTTGTTGTATATATAGAGGGCACTTTAGTACCGTTGGAGCCACCAACCGTACTAAAGGCCTGTTTTGGCTAGGCTAAGCGGCGGAAGCGCACCCCTTTAGTACCGGTGGTGGCACAAACCGGTACTAAAGGGCACAAACCGTATTAGGTCCTCTTTAGTACCGGTTTGTGCCACGACCCGGTACTAAAGGGGTGCGCTGCAGGTGCGGTGCGGCAAGTTTAGTCCCACTGCTAGCGAGGGGCGACCGCAGTGGTTTATAAACCTCGCAGCGGTCGCCTCTCGAGCTCATCTCCAAATCAGGCCCACTGGGCCTACGTGTTCTTTTGTTGTTCTGCTGGCCCACTTGGCCTTTATGGCCTGCATCCCGCCCAACACAAAGTTGGGTTTCTAGTCGTATGCAGGCCGTTACGGCCTAGTAGGCGGGCTTTTTTTTTGCTTTATTTATTTTTGTGTTGTTTTTTTGTGTATTTAGAGTTTCTTTGTGAATATTTTTGCTTTAGGTACAAAAAATTACAAACATTCTGTTAGTGCCCGTAGTTTTCAAATTTGAATAGTTTAAATTTTGAATTATTTGAAATTAGTGTGAATCACTAGTTTGTGAATAATTTAACTTTAAAAATCAGTAAAGGCATGAAAGAATTTGTTTGCACATAAATTTCTTCGCTTCAAATGCCAAACACATAACTACCCTAATATTACAGAGATTCCTCCTGGGTGTGAAACATGTAAGAAAGTG
>JAHIAM010004292.1:0-42670 GCA_021605205.1 Aegilops longissima | reverse complement strand
ACCCACCGCCTCAAAACTATACCCATCACCGCCCTTCATGTCCGGGGCTTGATATGGTTGGACCCCTTAAAGGGGGAACCCACAAGCAAAAATACCTAGTGGTCATGGTGGATAAATTCACCAAATGGATAGAGGCCAAGTTCGTTAAGACGGCCAATCCGGACCGTGATAGACTTCATATCGTGGGTCGACACCGCTACGTGTCCCCACAACATCATCACCGATAACGGCACGAACTTTACGGCCGACGAGGTCAAACTCGTGCAAAACATGGGCATCAAGCTCGACCACGCTTCAGTCTATCACCCTCAAACTAACGGTCAAGTCGAGCGAGCAAATGGTCTAATTATGAGCGCATCAAACCCAGATTAGTGCGGTCCTCAAGGAATCTAACACGACCGGTAGAGGAGCTCGACCAGACTTTGGGGGCTGCGGACCACCCAATCGCATCTAATCGGATTCACACCATTCTTTATGGTATAAGGCCCAGAGGCAGTTCGCCTCATGACATAATTCATGACTCACTCAAGGCGCATGTACGAAGAAAGAGAAGCGGAGCTTGATCGGCCGGACAGTTTGGACGCTTTGGAGGAGGAGCATGACGTAGCAAAAGCCCGCTCCGCATTCTATCAACAGCAGGCTCAAGATATCAAAGTAGAAGCACGGGCCAAAACTTACAATGTTGGCGAAGTTAGTTCTACGCCGCACGGACAAGAAAAAGGACAAACTCAAGCCCAAAAGGGAAGGTCCTTTTCATCGACTCAAGTCCTCGACCGTGGAGCGCACTGCCCGCGAGATGCATCGGATAACCAACTCGAGCCAAACCCATGGAACGCAGCCCGCCTCCAAAGATTCTATGCCTAGCGCCGGATTCTGAGTTCGCCTCCTTCCTCTCGCCCATATTTTACACTTTAGTTGTCTTCTATTTTCTCCTTCTCCTCCTTTTTTTCCAGCCTTTGAAGGCTCAAGAAGCGCATTGTTCAGACACACACTTGACGCGCTATCCGCGCCATTGTACCCGGGGCTTCTTTCACGTAAGCTTATTTATAAGGGCTTCATGCCCAATACATGTGTCACACTTCGCATGTACCTTTTATTCACCATTATATGCATCGATATGACTTAAGTTTTGGCTGTTGGGTTGCTCGCTCCCGTGCTTACCCCCACGCTCCCGATTGTTCAGCTAGGTGGTAAAGGAGCACCTCTCGCATTGTTACCGCTGGTCACCGGATGTGTACCTCAGACCGGGTGAAGCCGAAAGCTAGCATTCTTAAGAGAATATTCGCCGGTGAACTAAAAGAAGATTTCTTACCTATTTATTTATCTGCCCCGATGTTTTTCTCGCTTTTTTCGTAGTCCGACATGCACTTTAGGGCATGCCTCCTGTGGAAGGGAACCCCTAACGGAACTATTCTCCCCGAAGATATTTCTTACTAACCATGTAATATAACATAACTAGTTGGGCACTTGTCCGATAAAGCAATAATGACCCCTACGCCTGGTCTCCACGCATGCCCCGATTTTTATATAACCGCGAGGGTATTCGGACACACTCCGACTACTGGTCCCGAGGTTGAAGCTTAAAAGGTTCGCTATGACAAACGATCTACAATCCGCTAGAAGGCATTTTACATGTCACCTTAAATTACATAGTCAATTTGACTGATTGTATTCTCCTCAATACCATCTAACAGCTGTCTAGTTTACATCCCCGCTGAATACTTTTGCGCCAATTCTACCTGGCCGCACACTAAGCTCACAGTGTATCTCCTTCCCATCTCGCCCCACAGTCCGACCTCGTCATGTGGTTTGGGTCAGCCTGTACCGCGCCTTCCCATGTCCTGTGCCTCCTCGGGCGCTTTGACGGCAGCCGATATCTTCCATAATCGAAGCGCCGCTGCGCCTCGAGCTCTCTTCAAGCTCCCCAAGGCCTTCGGGCAGGGAGACGATGGCCACAAGGCCTGGGCGACGCCATCACCGCCAACTCGCTCGTGCAGCTTGTAAGAGCTCGAAGAAGGTCGCCAGAGAACCGGCATTTCTCCGCAGACGGCTCGTGAGCATACCTACACATATAACTCGTTAGTCGACTTCCTCGCCAACTCTTTTTTAAAGTTTGTTTGCGCTTACTAAAATGCCGCATTGAAGCCGCCGATTCTCCTTAACGGAGTCGCATACCGGGCACGAACATCTTTTAGTTCCTCACCCAGCTGGGTGTTGGCATCTTGAGATTATTTTTCTCCGCCTCACCAGAAGCACGCTCGCCGCCTTTAACCGCGCAAGAGCTGTTGCTTGTCCGATCTACCCCGCGCCATCTCGCAATGTTATTGTCGGATTTATACACACGCCGCACTTCACAACATACTTATCTTTAAAAGCGATATTACCGTGAGAGGGTCTTTGCTTCCTCCGTCGCGCTTGTGCGGCCTCAAGTTGGGCTTTGCACTCTTCAAGCTCCCGCGACAGTTGGGTATTCTTTCTCAGAAGATCCTCAGATAATAAATGATCCTTAAATCAGTTATTCTAACTATTTCAAGTCTCGGGCCACCGCATATATAATCGTTAAATTTCCTCACTGCATGTCTTTTACATACCGCCCGTGGCTCGCTAGACCATCTTGAGCGGCACGGAGGTGCGATCTCCTAATTGAAGGCGCTCAATGCCTCTTGGGAGAAACACGTGTCACGAAGAATTGTCCGCGGCGCCTGCGGATTCATGGCACTTCCACCTCGGAGTTGGTGGCGGACAACTGCTCGGATCCTCTCGTCGGAGGAGCATCTGACGACGCTGCGGTTCGCCTCCGCCTGGCCCGGCTTTGAGCCCGGTCAAGGAGGCTCGATTATAACCTCCTGACATAGTCCGCGAGCGCCTTTTTTCCAAGAGAGCACGAGCATTAGTATGCCTTCCGAATAAAACTGGAATAAGGTGGCACGCCATAC
This sequence comes from Aegilops longissima, assembly GCA_021605205.1. Lineage (NCBI taxonomy): Eukaryota > Viridiplantae > Streptophyta > Magnoliopsida > Poales > Poaceae > Aegilops > Aegilops longissima. The sequence goes on along the minus strand of JAHIAM010004292.1, from coordinate 39,734 downwards.
CGCTGCACCAGCTGCTTCAATCCGACCGCACTTTTTTAGCTCGTCTGGCCGTGTTGCTCCTTGTTGGCTAGCCACCGCAGCTCGGCCTTCCGCCTCAAGGGCTCTCGCAAAACACCATTGGTACAGTGATAAAAAATAAGCATGGATGAATCATTCTCAAAGTATTGGGGCTTCGTCCAGCCTCCTCGTGAGGCTGGAAGTATTCGGTAATCGTCAGAATGGCAACTGTGGCATTATCAATGCTCGCCAGGAATACCCCATCGATCAGCTCCACCGATATGTCCGGATCCTCTTGGGAGGCCGGATCGAGGAACCTGCTCCGGATCTTCGTTGTGGAGGCAGGCTGTTTATATCCTTTACTACCGGTGCAGTTCCTCGCCGAAATCACAAAATGAGATACTTGACTATGGGAATATGGATCGGATGGGCAAAGAAATGTCCGCTACTCCAGCTTGGAGGATTGTTCATAGAAAATCCGCCCCTGTGGATTGACGCCAAGAAATTCCTCCTCTTCTCCCTTGTACAATGCGGACAAGGTCTTCATCGATCGGGCGATCGATCTCGCCCCTTACGGCCATGGCGGGTGGCATCATCCTCCCGCTGAAATCCCGCATGGGTGGCTCTATACCGAGCGGTTGCACCCCCACATAATGCATGTGGCCATGACCCCGATCATGGTCATCCGAATGAGCCAACAACCTTATTCGCTCATCGTAAAGGACGCCCCGCCATTTTCCTCCGAGGGCTCCGTGGACGCCACTTAGGTGTTTCTTCAAAGGAGCATTATCGAACTCCGGAGGCCGATCCAAACAGGTCCGCAGGTGGACATCTTCTATATAAAACCATTCAAGACCAGTCTTCTGGACGCCTTCTTCGGGTTCTCGATAGATATCCGTCCCGGCGATGCGCTATAGTTCGCCCGCCACTTGATATATCGACCCTCCTAAGAACGGGTACGAGGCGTAATAACCTCTTCCGCAGCCGAAATGAGCCTCGATGCCCAAAACAGCTCAAGAAGGGCCAAGAAGCCCGCAATATGCGTAATGGAGGCAAGCGAAGGTTGTGCAACCGAGGCTATAGAACTCAGAGCCCCGGAGAAACGGATGAATTGGAAATCTGAGCCCTCTTATCAAATAAGGGACAAGGCATACCCGCCTCCTTGGGAGGAACTGGGACGCCTCCACTTGTTTTCCGCCTTTATAAGTGGCGAGTCCGCTCGAACAAACCATGAAGGCTGGGGAAGAAACCCTTGGTTTGGAGCGCCACTAGCTCACTCAAGTGGATTTGGAGCATCTCCCAATCTCCAAAGCCGAGGACTGGAGGGCGAGAGGAGGAGCCGCCGACCGCCCATGATGGAATGGATTGCCGATGCGCCCGATGAAAGCTCGCTAAGGGATCTAGATCTCGCCTCTTATATAGGCAGCTCATTTGCGCAGCTAGGGGGTAAATGTAAAATACCCTGCTTTTTCAGATTCTGCTCAACACGTGGAAGATGGCCATTATTGGGCGGAAGCCAAGGAGCGCGATATTTACGAGAATCCGGACACTATTCAACAGTACACAGGATTTGAGAAGAACCCACCTTGCAATGTCAAGACACCCACGGTTTACCCGCCGCCATTGAAGCCCGGTTCGGGGCTACCGAGGAGTCCCGGATTAGGGGTGTCCTGATAGCCTGACTCCTAGACTATGAAGATACAAGATTGAAGACTTCGCCTGTGGTCCGGATGGGACTTTCCTTGGCGTGAAGGCAAGCTTGGCGATACGGATATGCGATCTCCTACCATTGTAACCGATCAGTAACCCTAACCCTCTTCGTGCCTATATAAACCGGAGGGTTTTAGTCCAGAGGACGATCAACAATCATACCATAGGCTAGCTTCTAGGTTTAGCCTCTCCGATCTCGTGGTAGATCTACTTGTACTACCCATATCATCAATATTAATCAAGCAGAGTAGGGTTTTACCTCCATCGAGAGGGCCCAACCTCGGGTAAAAACACCGTGTCCCTTGTCTCCTCGTTACCATCCGCCTAGATGCACAGCCGGGACCCCTACCCGAGATCCGCCGGTTTTGACAATCGACAATGCCCGTAAGTTTGTCTTGTCTTGTGATGAATGTCCGAGACGCCAAGAAATGCCCTCTGTTGAAAAAGTGGTTTCTAGGAGGCGCTTAGGCACGCCTAGGCGCTTAGGCAATGGACAAACGCCGCTTAGGGCATAAATGGAGGTCTAGGCAGTAAGCAAGGAATTGCCTACGCAAGCAAGAAATCATGCCATGTAATCGCACTAATATGCCAAACGGGTTATATTCCAATGGTAGTCGATGGTAATTAACTTATTTATATGCCCTAAACTAATATCAACACCCATATAATAATCACAAATAAACTACGAGTAAAACTATATTACCGCTTAGGTCGCTACTTAGTGCGCTTTAGGCACCGCTTAGGCACTAGGCAAAGGCCAATCGCCTCGCCACGCCTACCGCTTTCTAACCTTGGAAATGCCTATGAATTATTCACTTGTTATTGAACCATTTGATGTTTGGGGCTTTGATTATATGGGACCTTTTCCTACCTCTAACGGATATACACATATTTTAGTTGTCATTGATTACGCTACTATGGGTAGAAGCTATTCCAACCAAGAGTGTTGATCATAACACCTCTATTAAAATGCTTAAAGAAGTTATTTTTCCGAGGTTTGGAGTCCCTAGATATTTAATGACTGATGGTGGTTCACATTTTATACATGGTGCTTTCCATAAAATGCTTGCTAAATATGATGTTAATCATAGAATTGCATCTCCTTATCACCCACAGTCTAGTGGTCAAGTAGAATTGAGAAATAGAGAGCTCAAATTAGTTTTGCAAAAGACTGTCAATAGGTCTAGAAAGAATTGGTCCAAGAAACTTGATGATGCATTATGGGCCTATAGAACTGCATATAAAAATCCTATGGGTATGTCTCCGATAAAATGGTTTATGGAAAAGCATGTCACTTACCTCTAACTAGAGCATAAGGCTTATTGGGCTATTAAAGAGCTCAATTATGATTTCAAACTTGCCGTGAGAATAGGTTATTTGATATTAGCTCACTTGATGAATGGAGAACCCAAGCTTATGAAAATGCCAAGTTGTTTAAAGAAAAGTTAAAAGATGGCATGACAAAAGGATACAAAAGCGTGAGTTTAATGTAGGTGATTATGTATTACTATACAACTCTCGCTTAAGATTTTTGCAGGAAAACTTCTCTAAATGGGAAGGCCCCTACGCTATCGAGGAGGTCTATCGTCCGTGCTATAAAAATCAACAACTTCAAAGGCACAACTCAAGGTGGTAAACGGTCAAAGAATCAAACATTATATCTCAAAGTTATCCCATAAATGTTGAAACCAATGTTATTGAAACCGTAACTCCGGAGGAATACATAAGGACACTTTCCGTAACATTTCGCACTTAAAAGGAGTAGGTATGTGGTACGGTAAGTAAACCGACTCCAAAACAATTTTTAAGGCAGATTTCTGTTTTGGAATATTTAGAAAATAGAAAATAAGTAGCAGTCCGAAGGACACGAGGGCCCCACGAGGGTGGAGGGCGCCTACACCTCTGGTGCGCCCCCACTGTGGCACTTCGTGCCTTCCGGACATCGCTTTTTTTGCACGATACGATTTTGGCCGTAAAAATTCATTATATATTTTAAGGTTTTGACTTCAGATCACGCAAATCTCCTCTCGTTTGTTTCGAGATGTTTTCCGTCAGAGTTGTCAAGGCTGTGCATCATGTCGCCCTCCTCCAACAATGGTGACAAAGATGCTTGGCTAATGAAGATAGAGCTGAAGAGGGAAGAACCCATGGAGATCAACAAGGATGAAGAGATCAAGAAGTCCACGGAGGACCAAGCTCCATCAGCAGAAGACACCCTTCAACTTGATCAAAACTCTCTCACCCCAACTGAAATCGAAGCTTTCAAGATGATTGAGTTAGCTCGTATTCAAAACAAGTATCTCACAAGTGAAAATATTTTATTGAAGGAGCACATCGTTGCACTCACTACAAAAAAAAGACACATCCGTGACATTTTGGGCCGAACGAAATTTTTTTCTGTCATACATATGACACTTCTATGACGATAATTGTGACAAAACCCGGCATCATCATAGATGTGGTGGGCTCCTACTTCCATGACAAAAAATCATGACAGAAAATGGGCTTTTCGTCCTGGGCGGGCCGGAGACGCAGCTGCATGACATTCTTTGGGCCGCCCATGACGGAAAAACCGTGGTAGAAGCTAGGGCGAGGAAAATTTCGGGAGTTGCCGTTATGGTGGGAGGTCGGGGCCGAGCGATGCGCTGCTTTCTCTCGACACGTGCGCTGCAGTGTGCGAGGCGCTGGCTCTAATCAACCCGAAGCGAGGAGTTGGGCTCTAATCAACCCGAGCAATTGCACCGCAGCTACGACATCGAACCCGAGTGATCGATCGATGGTCGTTAATCAACCCGATGGAGTGATTCTTTCGCACGCCGCTAATCAAGCCGATCGATTGATGAACAAAGTGAGCGCTGCGGGGGTTGATGAATAAAGGAGCGGTGGCGCGTTCTCGATGAACATAACCCCGGTGTGGAGGGTCGATGAACAGAGACGGTGGAGGGGTGGTTGAACAGACCCCGTGGTGTGGAGGACTGGATGAACAGAGACGGTGGAGGGGTGCCCGTGGAGGGGTGGTTGAACAAGAGCCGTGGAGTAAGCGCGTGAAGGCTGGATGAACAGGAGCCCGTGAAGGCCGGAGGAGGTCGACCAGAGCCCGTGGAGGCCGGAGGAGGTCGACGGTGGAGATGAACAGATCCCGAGAGTCCTGCTTTGTGGTACGCCACACCCTCCCGGCGAACAGACTTCTGCTTCGACCAGAAGCGCCCAACACAAGTCCGCTTTCATCTGCTTTGCGGTACGCCACACCCTCCCGATCAACAGACCCCATTTCGACCGTAGGAGGTCCGCTTCTCCGCTTTTGCGGTACGCCACGCCTCCCGATCAACAGACTTCTGCTTCGACCGAGGGAGGTACGCTTCTCCGCTTTGGCAGACGCCACACCCTCCCGATCAACAGACCCCGCTCCAACGTGGGAGGTCCGCTTCTCCGCTTCGCGCAGACGCCAGCCTCATTTCCATCGCTCGCTCCGCCCAAGCCTCCCGGCGAACACGAACACGCATTCCGCTCCGACCCAGCCGGTTGGCTCCCACGCTGCTTGCTGCTCTCCCGGCGAACACGACGCATTCCGCTGTTCTCCCATGAACACGACGATTCCGCTGTCTCCCCATGAACTTTTCGACGACGCCGCTTCTCCGCTATGCTCCAGCCATGTACACGAGCCTCGCCAGACGTGATGCGTGAGTAGGCGTCGAGACCCCGCCATATGTACACACACGGGCCGCCTTTTTCTTTCTTGCACCCTCGCCATCGCGACGACGCAGTACATGCTACGCGCGCGCTTACTACTACGACACGCGCGCACCTCTACATCCACCAAGATATATATGTACGCATACGCTCACACCGAATGACAACGCCACGCACGCTTCACCAGGTGGGTCCCGACCGCCGTGCACTTGCTTGCTCGCGAAGATGTAGCTGGTGGGTCCCATCACCGTGGGGCTAATCGCTTTTTGCCCGACACACTTCCTTGCGGCGAAGATATAGCTGGTGGGTCCCAACAACTGGGGCGAATCATTTTTTGCCCGGACGCACTTCCTTGCGGCGAAGGTGTAGCCAGGGTCCCAGCAATGGGGAAAACGTTATTTTCGCTGAATACGGTGGCCCATCCGTGGGTCTCCGCTGTCGTGGAGGAATAATTATTTTATGCTGTAATAAGGAGGCACTTCTTGCTGCGTCAGGACCCAGCTTGTCACCTCTCCACGCACAAGATTCTTCCAATGGAAGTCGGTCGTTGACCACATCGACCACGCCGCCCAAGAGCACCACGGCGGTGGACGACGGCGAGGCCTAAGAAGGGGACGACACGGAGGCAGGGAAGACTCGCAGCTTGTTTCCATGCGGAGGGGAGTATGACTGCACGAGGGTTTATCGTCTGCCCCGCCATCACCGGAGAATAACAGCAGTGTGGGTGAGTAGAGGATGGCTAGGCCAGCGATGGGAGTACGCTAGCGGTGAGGTTCACAAGGCAGCACAAGCCGTCATGGGAGGAGGGAGCAGTAGTCCCGCCGACGCTTGTTTGAGCGCCCTGAGCAGAAGAGCAGAGATTGAAGAAGCTCGACGGCCGCTGGATGGACATCCAACCGCCACCGCTTAGCACAACCTTTTTTTTTGAGGAAAGCCTCAAATCTGTGGAAAACAACATACAACCCATCTCGCATTATTTCTAATAATTTACAGCCCATTTGCTAATTCTAAGGTTTTTTGGAGCCCATATTCTTTTGTTAGCATTACAGCCCATATTGTGGCCACGGTTAAAAAATTATACGAAATTTTGCATATTTCAAAAGCGTCCAACTATTTTTAATCCCAAATTTCACTCACATTCAAACTGATTTTAAAAATAAATGTATATCAATATAAAATCCAACAAATTCTCCACGCATAAAAATTAATGTAATTTAAAATCTTGAAATGAAAAAATATATTTGAAACTAATTGCCGGTTTGATGTGTTTTAAAATGTACAACCCATTTCTCATTACCGATGGGCCATTTTCTCGCCAAATTAATGAAAGCTCTCCTCGCCTTGAAAGATTTGCAGCCCAAGAGCCTAACAAAGCGACTTACTTGGCAATGACAAAAATCTGGCTGTGGCCATGGACCCACCATGCCACCTCTCCACGCATGATTCTTCCGATGGAAGTCGCCTCGACCACGCTGACCACGCCGCACGGAGAGCACCGCGGTGGTGGACGCACGACGAGGCCTAGGAAGGGACGGCGCGGAGCTGCGGAAGACGCGGCAGCTGAAGCCCGCCACGAGAGGAGTACGAGGTTCACCGGTTCGGCCGCGTGTGAGGTTGCCGCCGCCGCAGGCCCGCCAGCGTGGGAATAGTAGGGGGCGTGAGGCCTCCGCAGCACAACCGCCACGGAGGCAGGAGCATGCGGCATGACCGCGCTGCTTTGGGCGGCCGGAGCAAGAAGACCAGAGGTTGAAGAAGCACTACGGCCGCTGGATGGACATCGACGTCACCGAGCTAGATTCGCTCATATTGACTAAGTTGAGAAAGCCCTTCGTCCCCTGGCCAACTTAGTAGGCCCATTAAGACAGCCTCCCACTAAGGTGGGTCCCAATTAGCCGGGGAGTATTCATTTTTTGTGTGTAATAAGGAGGCACTTCCGTGGGTCCGAGCCGACAATGGGGAACATTTTTTTTATGACATACGGTGGTCCGTCCGTGGGTCCCAAGAGTCGAGGAAATGATTTTTTCAAGAAATACTGCTGGTCTGGCCCAAAGGGTCCTCACTGCCGTGTGGAGGAATAATTATTTTCCGTAATAAGGAGGCACTTCTTGCGGCCGCCGGGACCCAAATTGTCACCTCTCCACATACAAGATTCGATGGAAGTCGGTCGTTGACTACATTGACCACGCCACGCCTAGAGCACCACGGCGGTGGACGACGGCGCAGGCCTAGGAAGGGGACGCCGGAGCCGGGCCACGGAGGCCGGAGCAGCGACACGGCGCTGCTTTGGGCGGCCGGAGCAAGAAGACCAGAGGTTGAAGAAGCACTATGGCCGCTGGATGGACATCATACGGTCATCGAGTATTGACTGTTGACAAAGCCCTCCATCTCGATCAACTTAGTAGGCCCACAAGTCAGCCCAACAATATGGTGGGTCCCAGCTAGAAGGGGGGTATTCATTTTTTGGGCGAATAAGGAGGCACTTCCTTTCGTACAAGATATAGCTGGTGTGGGTCCGACCTGTCACCGGGGAACTTTTTTTCACGAAATACGAGGCCCTTCCCGTGGGTCCTAGTCGTGTGGAGGAATCATTATTTTGTGCGTAATAAGGAGGCATTTCAGCTTAATTCAAGAGCGCCCCTATTCTTAATGATTGCTTTGAGATTTGTAATAATTTTGGCCATGTTAGTTTTGAGCATTGTGCTGTGATTCAATCGCGGGGCTCATGAGCTGGCTAGAAGGGCTAGGATTGATCCTCCGTGTGTACGGTGGGCGGTGAGGCCAGCGATGGGAGTACGGTATGGGTGAGGCTCAAGGCAGACAGCCGGTCAAGGGGAGGAGGGAGCAGGCAGTCCTGCTGGCGCTTGTTTGAGCGGCCGGAGCAGGAAGAGCAGAGATTGAAGAAGATGACGGCTGTTGGATGGACATCCAACAAGATACGTGCCATCCGTGGAAAGCCTCAAATCTGTGGAAAACAAAGATACAGCCCATCTCGCCATTATTTCAAATAGTTTACAGCCCATTTGCTAATTCTTACGGGTTTTTTGGAGCCCATATTCTTTTGTTAGCATTACAGCCCATATTGTGGCCACGGTTAAAAAATTATACAAATTTTGCATATGTCGGTGCGGTCTCGAACTGTTTTTAATCCCAAATTTTGAGTCACGCTCAGACTGATTTAAAAATAAATGTATATCAATATAAAATCCAATAAATTGTCCACGATAAAAATCAATGCAATTTAAAATCTCAAATGAAAAAGATATTTGAAACTAATTGCCGGTTTGATGTGTTTTAAAATGTACAACCCATTTCTCATTACCGATAGGCTATTTTCGCCACCGAATGAAGTTCTCCTCGCCTTGAAAGATTTACAGCCCAACAGCCTCGATAAAGTGACTTACTTGACAAATCACAAAAAAACTGGGCTAGCCATTTTCAAAAACAAAAAAAACTACTGGGCTGGTCTGTGGTAAACATAAAAGAAAAGGCTGTCTAGACATGCCAGAGTGTCCCGCACAGCCCAGTTGACACCCTGCTTCCGTCTCAAAAACAAATTAGATAAATGCCACTCCAATTATGGCGATAAAAATTCCGCTGCAATTTCCAAAGTTTAAAAAATGCCACTGCAATTTTTGCAAACTTTGAAAAACGCCACTGCAGCTTGCAAACTTTGAAAAACGCCACTCCAGACTTCAAAAAATGCCACTAGAAATGGCATGAAATGGCATTTTTCAAAGTTTGGAAATTGCAGTGGCATTTCTCGGAGGCATTTATCAAATTAACCCAAAATAAAATAACTGGGCGAGCTGTCGGGTCCCTAGTGTCACCGCCACAGTAATTCTCTCGCTTATTGACTACGCTGACAATGGCATGGGACCCAGATGTCGAAATCCACCGAGAGGAGCCATTTTTTTATTGGCTTGAAATAAGGAGGCACTTGCTTATGCATCGCCATGACATTGGCGGTCCTCATAGCCATCCTTCCACGCATAATCATCTCTTGATTGTGTACGCCACAACTTGCTAGGCCAACAAGTCAGCCTCTAAACCCGTGGAGGACAAATACAACCCATTTAAAAAATAACAGCCCATTCCATACGCTCAAACGAAAAGTTCAACATTCAGAGCAAAGTAATGTGTCCGATCCACATATAGAGTAATCGAACTTCCACGCTGACAACCATCATAGCTAAGTTAACTATCTACTCCCACTAGACAAGTACTAACTTACTCTTAGCAACTAGACGATGCCGGGCGGTACACGGTAAACGCCGCACCGCGCCCCGTGCCTCGCCGACTTGCCAGAGGTGCGAGAGGGCTGTTGTTCACGCTGCTGGTCTTTCCATGCCGGGCGTGGTCCACCGGCCGCTTCTGCCGGAAACCCACTTGACGAGCTGGTAGTAAAATCGCATCGAACGCTGCGCGCGTCTGCCACCTCCGTAGGGCTTTGTCGGGCGCCGCCTCCACGTAGTCGGCCTATTTATGGGCGCTTTACTCGCGACTCGTGAGCGCTTGCGCACCGCTGCTCCATGTCCTCGGCGGGCGCAAATCGGTGATACGCTGCTCCGCCAGCGGTCACCGCCGTGTCAAAACCGTGGATCTCGGTAGGGGGTCCTGAACTGCAAGCGCCTAGGCGGATGGTAACAGGAGACAAGGGACACGATGTTTTTACCAGGTTCGCCCTCGATGGAGGTAAAACCTGTTGGGGAACGAGCAGAAATTCAAAATTTTCTATGCATCACCAAGATCAATCTATGGAGATTCTAGCAACAAGAGAGGGAGAGGATGAGCATCTTCATACCCTTGAAGATCGCTAAGCTGAAGCGCTATAAGAACGCTGGATGAAGGGGTCAGATTGCAGCGATTCAGATCAAGGTTGATTCCGATCTACACCAAACAACGGTGCCTCCGCTCAACACACGACAGCCCGAGGACGCCTCCTTCTTGATCCAGCAAGGGAGAGGAGAAGTTGAGGGAGAACTCCGACAGCACGACGGCATGGTGGTGATGGAGCTCGGTTCTCCCAGGCTTCGCCAAGCACTACGGAGGAGGAGGAGGTGTTGAGGAGGGAGAGGGCTGCGCCAGGAAGGGTGCGGCTGCCCTCTCTCTCACTATATATAGGGGAAGGGAGGAGGGGGGGAGGCGCCTAGGTTCCCTAGGGAGGGCGGCGGCCATAGGGGAAACCCTAGATGGGTTTTGGCGCCCCACACCCTAGGAAACTTGCCCCAAGCCGGAGGGGCGGCTGCCCTAGGGGTGGCGCCCCACCTCTCCGTGTTACGTGAGATGGGGTGGAAGGGCGCTCAGCCCCTTAGTGGGCTGATGTGCCTCTCCTTGGCCCATAAGGCCCCCAAAGCCTGTCGGGCCTTCAAACCCTTTCGACATGCCGTCATCACCGGTACCCCGAACAATTCCGACTCCAATACCCTTCATCCAATATACCGATCTTCACCTCCGACCATTCCGAGCTCCTCGTCATGTCCGGATCTCATCCGGACTCAACAACCTTCGTAACCACATACTATTTCCCATAACAACTCTAGCGCCACCGAACCTTATGTGTAGACCCTACGGTTCGGGAACTATGCGCATATGACCGAGACGTTCGTCAATAACCAACAAAGGATCTGGATACCCATGTTGGCTTCCACATGTTCCACGATGATCTCATCGGATGAACCACGATGTCAAGGATTCAAGCAATCCCGTATGCAATTCCCTTTGTCTAGGGTATTGTACTTGCCCGAGATTCGATCGCAGGTATGCCGATACCTTGTTCAATCTCGCTATCGAAAGTCTTTACTCGCTCCGAACACATCATCCCGTGATCAACCCCTTGGTCACATTGTGCACATTATGATGATGTCCTACCGAGTGGGCCCAGAGATACCTCTCCGTCACACGGAGTGACAAATCCCGCCTCGATTCGTACAACCCAATGACACTTTCAAGATACCAGTAGTGCACCTTTATAGCCACCCGCTTATTGCCAGGACGCTTGGTACACCCAAAGCATTCCTACGGTATCCGTGAGTTGCACAATCTCATGGTCTAAGGAAATGATACTTAACATTAGAAAAGCTTTAGCATACTAACTACACGATCTTTGTGCTAGGCTTAGGATTGTCTTGTCCATCACATCATTCTCCTAATGAAGTGATCCCGCTATCAATGACATCCAATGTCCATGGTCAGAAACCGTAACCATCTATTGATCAACGAGCTAGTCAACTAGAGGCTTACTAGGGACATGGTGTTGTCTATGTATCCACACATGTATCTGAGTTTCCTATCAATACAATTATAGCATGGATAATAAACGATTATCATGAACAAGGAAATATAATAATAATAACTAATTTATTATTGCCTCTAGAGCATATTTTCAACAGTCTCCCACTTGCACTAGAGTCAATAATCTAGTTCACATCGCCATGTGATTAACACTCACAGGTCACATCACCATGTGACCAACATCCAAAGAGTTTACTAGTGTCACTAAACTAGTTCACATCATCATGTGATTAAGACTCAATGAGTTCTGGGGTTTGATCATGTTTTGCTTGTGAGAGAGGTTTTAGTCAACGGGTCTGCAACATTCAGATCCATATGCACTTCGCAAATCTCTAGGTCATATTGTAAATGCTGCTTCCACGCTTGACTTGAAGCTATTCCAAATGGTTGCTCCACTATACATATCCGGTTTGATACTCAGAGTCATTCGGATAGGTGTTAAAGCTTGCATCGACGTAACCCTTTACGCCGAACTATTTATCACCTCCATAATCGAGAAACATGTCCTTATTTACTCCAAGGACAATTTTGACCGCTGTCCAATGATCCATTCCTCGATCATTCTTGTACCCCTTGACCGACTCATGGCAAGGCACACTTTCGTGCGGTACACAAAGATAACATACTATAGAGCCTACGCCTGAAGCATAGGGCTACCTTCGCCCTTTCTCTCTCTTCCGCGGTGGTCGATCTTTAAGTCTTAACTTCATACCTTACAACTCAGGCAAGAACTCCTTCTTTGAGTGATCCATCTTGAACACCTTCAAGATCATGTCAAGGTATGTGCTCATTTGAAAGTACCATTTAGCGTTTTTGATCTATCCTAATAGATCTTGATGCTCAATGTTCAAGCAGCTTAATCCAGGTTTTCTATTGAAAAACATTTTCAGATAACCCTATATGCTTTCCAGAAATTCTACATTATTTCTGATCAACAATATGTCAACAACATATACTCATCAGAGATTCTATAGTGCTCCCACTCACTTCTTTGGAAATACAAGTTTCTCACAAACTTTGTCTAAACCCAAAATCTTTGATCATCATCAAAGCGTACATTCCAACTCCGAGATGCTTACTCCAGTCCTTAGAAGGATTGCTGGAGCTTTGCATACTTGTTAGCATTTTTCGTGATTGTCAAACCTTCTGTTGTATCACATACAATCTTTTCTCAAGAAAATTGTCGAGGAAACAATGTTTTGACATCCTATCCGCAAGATTTCATAAATAATGCAAGAATCGCTAATCCAATTCCAATGACTTTAGCATCGCTACGAGTGAGAAAGCCTCACCGTAGTCAACTCCTTGAACTTGTCGGAAAACATCTTAACGACAAGTCGAGCTTAATGGTGACACTTACCATCATTGTCCGCCTTCCTTTAAAATCCATCTGCACTCCAATAGCCTTACGACCATCAAGTAGTTCTCGCCAAAGTCTACACTTTGTTTTCATACATGGATCCTCTCTCGGATTTTATGGCCTCGAGCCATTTGTCGGAACCGGGCCCACCATCGCTTCTCCATAGCTCGAGGTTCATTGTTGTACATCAACATGACCTCCAAGACAGGATTAACGCATCACTCAAGTCAGACGCCCTTGTCATCCCACGAGGTTCGGTAGTGACTTGATCCAAGTTTCATGATCACCATCATCAACTTCCACTTCAATTGATGTAGGTGCCACAGAACAACTTCCTCGTGCCCTGCTACATACTGTTGAAGTGATGGTTCAATAACCTCATCAAGTCTCCACCATCCTCCCACTCAATTCTTTCGAGAGAAAACTTTTCTCGAGAAAGGACCCGCTTCTAGAAACAATCACTTTTGCTTCCGGTCTGAAATTGGAGGTATACCCAACTGCTTTTGGGTGTCCTATGAAGATGCATTTATCCGCTGGGTTCGAGCTTATCAACCTGAAACTTTTTCACATAAGCGCCGCAGCCCCAAGCTTTCAAGAAACGACATACTTAGGTTTCTCCAAACCATAGTTCATACGGTGTCATCTCAACGGAATTACGTGGTGCCCTATTTAAAGTGAGTGCGGTTGTCTCTAATGCCTAACCCATGAACGATAGTGGTAATTCGATAAGAGACATCATGGTATGCACCATATCCAAAAGGGTGCAACTATGATGTTCGACACACCATCACACTATGGTGTTCCAGCGTATTAATTGTGAAACAATTTCCACAATGTCTTAATTATGTACAAAACTCAGAACTCAGATATTCATCTCTTTGATCATATCATAGACATTTTATCCTCTTGTCACGAAGATCTTCAACTTCACTCTGAAATTACTTGAACCATTCAATAATTCAGACTTGTGTTTCATCAAGTAAATATACTCAAGATTCACTCAAATCATCTGTGAAGTAAGAACATAACGATATCCATCACAGGCCTCAAAGACTCATTGACTGCACACATCAAAATGTATTACTTCCAACAAGTTGCTTTCTTGTTCCATTTCACCGAAAACGAGGCTTTCAAATATCTTGCCGATATGGTATGATTTGCATGTCTCAAGTGATTCAAAATCAAGTGAGTCCAAACGGTCCATCTGCATGGAGTTTCTTCATGCATATACACCAATAGACATGGTTCGCATGTCTCAAACTTTTCAAAATGAGTGAGTCCAAAGATCCATCAACATGGAGCTTCTTCATACGCTTTTATACCAATATGACTTACATGGCAAAGGCCACAAGTAGGTGGTACTATCATTACTATCTTATATCTTTTGGCATGCACTAGTAGAAAAAGGGCCTATAGTCCCGGTTCATAAGGGCCTTTAGTCCCGGTTCATGAACCGACTAAAGGGTCGGTACTAATACCTCACCCTTTAGTCCCGGTTCTATCCAACCGGGACAGATGGGCCTCCACGTGGCCTGTCCGCTGAGCCCAGTAGGAGGGTTTTGGTCCCGTTGGTGGCACCAACCGGGACCAATAGGCATCCACGCCACAAGATTTCTTTGGCTCTGGTTTTGTTTTTTTTTTCAAAAGAGGGGGGGGTTGGGGGTTTTGGGGGTTAATTTAGGTGTTTCATATATTGTGCTATAGCTAGCTAATTAATAGAGAAAAGTGTCCTTTCTTTTGTCCGTGCTTGGTCGACGCTACGCACTATACATACGATAGAGAGGACTAACTAGACATGCTAGCTAGCTAGTAATTACAAACAGAAGATCGCCATGAACATATATATGCATACAGAGAGAAGTGATATCGACCACCTCTCCTTCTCCGAGAGATTGGTCGAACAACAAGTTCTCGATATCTATCCGACACTACCGCTACATATATACAATAATTATCTTTACAATACGGACGCTGGGTCCACATAGTATTCTCCGCCTTCAGCGATCACATAGTCAAGAAAGAATGCCGCCAATTCCTCTTGAATTGCTCGCATGCGATCTGGTGCTAGGAGTTCATCCCGCGTCAAACATCTAATTTTAAGAAAGGGTCTATATATATATATATATATATATATATATATATATATATATATATATATATATATATATATATATATATATATATATATATATATATGAATGAATGAAACTCAACACAAATGATGGTAATAAAATAAAATTGTGAATATTTTTATTTACGCACTTCAAATTGTTTGTCGGAGTAGCCCTCTCACAGGTCGTGGTGGCGGATGGACTCGCAAACGTAGTATCCACAGAAATCATTCCCTTGTTCCTGCCACAACCACTTTACAAGAAACAGAGGTCAATCAAACTGATAATTATATATAGCAAGCACATGCTAAATGGTATTGATGAAACTAGCGCTTGAATCACTAGGAGATGCGCGGAATATGCTACTATATAGTACTTACTGGTGTCTAAATTGCAGCTTCTTCGGTAGTCCCGAGCTTTTTGGTGAATTTTCCCAAGCCCTGCCATACAAAGAAAACAATTACTTGATATCAGAAATGAACAAAGTTGTTGATATGGTGGATAATGATCGATTTAACTTACTTCGAGCAATTCAGTCATTTCCGTATACTCCTTGGGATCTTTTCGCCTCGAGTCTAAGACAGTTACTACTCCCTGCTCAAGCTTAATCTCTAGGAGAATATAGTGGAACTCATGCATTTATGCATAACTCATCAATATTACATTTCTATAACCTGACTAAATAAGGGAAACCGAATATGCCATAAGACAAGAATACTCACGTAGTTGTAAGGAAAGAGTATTGTATTTTGTGTTCATTTATTTCCAACGATCGTAGTAAGTTGGCCTCGGTTTCTTGGCACGATATTTAACCTCATTTGCATCGATGAGATATGTGTTAATGAACCCAATATCACCCACTTGTTTTTTCTTCATTTCATGATCTTCAATCTGCATAATATAGTGAGGATATTTATAAATACATGCAATGAAAGAGCTGAGTTATATAGAGATACTTAATGACAGAAGTAGTACTACTTACGACAGTAGCAGGTGACCGCTGTTTTATCGATGGCCAATTGATTGAAAACTGATAGAACTCCTCAAATGGAATAGGCAACAGTTCAATTCCAAGGAGGTCATGCTCCTTTTAACTCTCAAATACAAAGTATTCCTCCCCGACTCTTTGCAGGTTTTCATGTACCAATCATGCAATCTTCGTGATCATCGTTGTTAGAGAGCTTTCATCTTGACGAGAGGCTTCCCAGCATCAGATCTTTGTATCTGCACCTCCAAGAAATCAAATTGTACATCGTCAAGCAAGTAATCTTCAGGATTGCCATAACCGGCACCATCCTCGGATCGACGATGTCGCTAGCAGTGCACCTTGAGCGGGGGCACGATTCTTCGTTGTTCGCCGAGCTGGGCAATTTGTTTCCAGCTCGCCGCTCTTTCATCCTTTGATCACCGACAAGATTTCCCGATCTCTCCGCCGCAAATGCCTTCCAATAATGCGCTATAGTTGCCTTTCGCGGAGACTTGGGTGGTTTTGTCGCAGCCAGAGTGCGCTTCGCTTGACCGATCTACCTTCTCCTCCGGAGGTGGATGTCTCTTTGCTTTCAACCCTTGAAACCAGTCATCCACTTCGGTCCGCGCGATCTTCGCTTTTCCTCCTCGCCTCCTCTCAGACGGTAACTTCTCCGAGTCTTCAGAGAAGGACCGAATCAGATTCCTCCCGCCTTTGGCAGTATGCTAGACGCCGCAGAGCAGACGGAGCGGATGTCTTTTTCCTTGCTTACGAGGCGGAGGAGAAGGACTACGACGCTACGGAGCAGCCGGAGCGGCGGCGGGTCTCTTCCGCCTTTGCCGACGAGGCGGAGAAGGAGGAGGCTGGCTGCCGGACGCGCCGTGCAAAGCGGAGAAGGAGACGGAGTGCCGCCACGCCGGAGAAGGAGCCGCCGAGTGCCCCGATCGCCACTCGCGGGAGGAGGAGGCGGTGGAGGAGGCGGAGTGCCCCGACTCACGGGAGGAGGAGGAGGAGGCGGTGGAGGAGGCGGAGTGCCCCGACTCACGGGAGGAGGAGGAGGAGGCGGAGGCGCCCAGCTCGAAGGTTGATGAGATCCTTCCGCCATAGGCATGGAGTCTTCAGAGCAGTAACCCAGCCGATACTCCCTTCACCGTAGGGTGGTCAAGCCGAGCTCCTCAAATCCTCCGTTATTTCATCGACCATCACCTTAGCATATCCTTCCGAATCGGCCGCAGTGAAAAGTTGAGTCGGGTTTAGTGGGATAAACAGAGCCAACAGCCGCTTTGACCTTTAAATTGCTCCATTGCGCCATAAGGTGGCAACTTTCAGATCCGTGATAGCATCCACGGATAGCTGGCAGGAGCCGCCAAGGCATGTTGCTCGCTGAAGCAGCTCGGTGGAAGCCACGCCGCTTCTCCGCCGAGATGGCGGGTAGCTTCGGGAAGCTTCGCAGGTCGCTTGTTGTGATCGGCTGCTTCGCTCCTCTTCTCGCCTTCTAGCCCCATTACCTTTCGCAGCGCCGCATTAGGCTCGCTCCAGCTTTCTCCTCCTCTCATGGGTTTTGTAACCCCGCGTCCGAAATCCAGCCTTCCACGAAAGGGAGCTCGGCGTGCCTCGTGTCCGCCTGTGGTGCTCAGATTCCCGAGGGCCATTGTGAGCTCGCCCTTCTCCCCGTCTCGAACGAATCTCCTTGCTGCGCTGCTTCGATATAATGCTTAAGCCTCTTGACTGGTATGTCCAATTGTTCGTCTGCCCAAATGCACTTCCCCGTTATAGGGTCCAAGGATCCGCCGCCCCAAGAACCAAGTCCGCAACGGTCTCGCCAGTTCATTGTCTCGGTTCGATCCCTTTATCAAGCAGATCATTCTCAGCCTTGGACCACTTAGGCCGGGCTATGAGGTAGCCACCGACCCCGCATGATGATGAAGCTTCTTCTTCGCAGCATTTCTCTTGTTTGTCGCTGACATCTTTTTACTCTTTTCCGATGTCTTGTAGGCCACAAATGCGGCCACCATCTCTCGATCTTCTCATATTTGCCCGTGAATTCTGGTGTCTCATTTTTTCGACATACGATTGAGGTCTTTCTTCCAATTCCTGAATAGTTCTGCCATCTTCTTAAGAGCAAAAGACTTGATTAATGGCTCTATTACTGGCTTCTCCGGATCATCCTCCGCGGTAGGGTAAAATTTGACTTCAGCTCACCCAAAGATCATTTTTCTGCATATCATTGACATAAGACACCTCGTGGTCTTCGCTTTAGGCTTATACCATTGGTGGATGCTGATCGATCTTGTCCCTAACCGTAACCCCGACCGAGCAACAAATGCCTTCTTTGTCCGGTAGGGTTCAATCGGTTGGTCCGTCATACACGATTTGTATGATCTCAAACTTTTCATCCGAGCTCAACTTTTTCTTCGGCCTCGCCTCTTTACCGGTTGTGCTCGATCCGAGGGCTAGAAAAAGAACAAAGACGAGAGTTAATTAATATGTGTACATATATATATATACCAAAACAAAGACGAGAGCTAGTCAAGACAGGCTTAACTAATATATATACCTGGCCGGACTCGGTTTGGTGATCACCGAGCCGCCCTCACGGTCTACTTCTTGCACCGCATTGGGTCATCGGAGCCATGTAAATCATAGCCAGCTGCTTCTTCACCCTCTCCTTCCGCACCATCGTTATCGACGCTGAGAAACATCATCGAGGAGACGGCATCACTCTGCAGCGATTATGTCCTCAACAACGCTTCTTGTGCTTCGCCTCGGGGTGTCCATAGTTTCTACAAATATTTACAACATGGCAATTATTATTCAAACATGACAGATATGGATATATTAGTGCCAACGAGAACTAGCTAGCTAATCACAATAAGGAATCATATTAGTGGCCTCGACGCTGCTTCTAGGGTTTGGGGTGGCCTCGACAACGCTTCAAGGGTTAGGGGTGGCCTCGAGAACGCTTCAAGCTAGGAGGGGTACGACATCGACCCCCCACGTGTTGAAGCTATCGGGAGGGGTCGGCTGAACAGACATCTATGTCCCACAAGTAGGGTAGAGGGTCGGATCGCCGAGCGGTCGAGGGTCAAGGGTCAAGATCGCCGAGGGTCGGAGGTTGCCTAGTGTCAAAGGATTCAACAAACCATGTCTGTCATCATTAGGCTAGTAATAGTGCATGATGGTATGAAGCTTCCAAAGTTGTTTGAACGAGTCCAGATAGGATAATTCGCTTTTGGTACAAAGTTCAGCAAAAGGCAAATTATCCTATCCGGACTCCATTCCGTAACAACTTTGAGGACTTCGCACCATCATGCCATGGTTACTTCCGCCAATGATGAAGCGATGGATTTCTTCAATACTTTGACACTATCGGTACCCCTCATCGAAAAAGGAAGAAAAAGAGGAAGAAGAAGAAGAAGAAGAAGAAGAAGAAGAGAGGAGAAGAAGAAAAATAGAAAAAATTCTATTTTTCTTCTTCTCCTCATTCCTTTCTTCTTCTCCTTCTTTTTTCTTCTTTTCCTCTCATTCTTTTCTTCTTCTTCTTCCTTCTTCCTTCGATCCTAGAACCTCGAACCTCGACCCTAGAACCCTCGAACCCTAGAACCTCGAACCTCGACCCTAGAACCTCGAACCTCAAACCCTTGTGCCTCGAACCTCGACCGCCTCGACGACCTCGACCGCCCTCGACGACCCTCGACCCCTCCTCAGGACCCTCTCGACCCTCTAGCCTAGTTCCCACCACGACCCTCAGCGATCCTCGACACCCTCGCTCCTCGAGAAAAGAAGAAGAAGAAGAAGAAGAAGAAGAAGAAGAAGAGAAGAAGAAAGAAGAAAGAAGAAGAAGAAGAAGAAGATTTTTTCTTCTTCTTCTTCTTCTTCTTCTTTTCTTCTTCTCTTCTTCTTTTCTTCTTCTCTCTCTTTTTTCTTTCTTTTTTCTTCTTCTTTCTTCTTCTTTCTTTTCCTTCTTCTTCTCTCTTTTTTTTCTTCTATTTTTTCTTCTTCTTCTTCTTCTTCTTTTTTCTTCTTCTCATTTCTTCTTCTTCTTCTTCTTCTTCTTCTTCTTCTTTTATAAAATATTCTATACATCAATGAATATATCAATATATATACATGAACATTTATCTGCAAAAACATCATATTCTATACATCAATAAAAAACATCATATTCTATACATCAATAAAAACATCATATTCTATACATAATAAAATACATCATATTCTATACATAATAAAAAAAATGGCGGCGGCGGGGGTCAGGGGCAGGTGGGCAGGCAGGGCAGGGCAGGCTGCTGGGCTCATCAGGGCGGAGGCGACGGCGAGGTCGCGCGACGGGACGGCGGGGGAGGCGGAGGCGACGGCGAGGTCGGGAGGCAGGGCGGGCGACGGCGAGGTCGGCGAGGTCGCGGAGGCAGGGCGGCGACGGCGAGGGCGCGGCGACGGGCGGGACGGCGACGACGAGGCAGGGCGACGGCGACGGCGGCGGGCGGCGGCGGGCGGCGCAAGGCAGGGGCGACGGCGACGACGAGGCAGGGCGACGGCGACGACGAGGCAGGGGACGGACGACGAGGGCGGCGACGACGACGACGACGGCGTATGCATGACGACGCGCTGGCGGGCGGCGCTGGGCAGCTCAAGGCCGGGAGGTTGGGGGCAAATGGGCGAGGAGATGTGAAATTTCACAAGTCTTGCTTATATAGAAGAGCATTGGTCCCGGTTCGTGGCACGACCCGACTAATGCCCCTTTAGTCCCGTTGGTGCCACCAACCGACCAAAGGCCAAATTTCAGCAGCCCAAAGGGCGGAAGCGGCGGTTTGGTCCCGTTGGTGGCACCAACCGACTAAAGGGGGCATTAGTCCCGGTCAGGCACCAACCGACTAAACCCCTTTAGTCCCGGCTGGTGCCACCAACCGACCAAAGGCCTGTGCTGCCTCAACCCAAATGTTTAGTCCCACCTCGCTAGTTGAAGGGCGCCGCACTGGTTTATAAGCGCTGTGTGCGCCCCTTTCGAGCTCCTCTCAATGCAGGCTGGCCTAATCATGCTACGCTCAGGCCTATTAGCCTCTCAAGGGCCTGAATCCTCGCCCATGTAGGGTTTCTAGTCGATTCAGCCGTGGGGCCTAGTAGGTGGCAGTTTTTTTGCTTTATATTTTATTTTTTTTGCTTTTAGTTTTAGAAAAATATAAACTTTCTATTAGTGCCATTAGTTTTAAAATTTGAAAACACTTTTTTGTTTTCTTTGTTGCTTTATTTATTTTATTTTGTTTCTACTTACAACAAAATACTTATTGTTGCTATTTTTATTTTTTTCAAGTTTTTTGTTTTGTTTTCTGCATTATTTATTTTCTTTTGGTTTTTGCTTTATTTTTTAATTCTTTTTGCTTTTAGGTCAGCAAAATTATAAACTTTCTGTTAGTGCTTTTAGTTTTAGAAAAATATAAACTTTCTGTTTGTGCCATTAGTTTTAAAATTCAAAACACTTTTTTGTTTTCTTTGTTGCTTTATTTATTTTATTTTGTTTCTACTTACAACAAAATGCTTATTGTTGCTATTATTATTTTTTTTTCAAGTTTTTTGTTTTGTTTCCTGCATTATTTATTTTCTTTTGGTTTTTGCTTTATTTTTAATTCTTTTTGCTTTTAGGTCAGCAAAATTATAAACTTTCTGTTAGTGCCATTTGTTTTAGAACAATTATAAACTTTCTGTTTGTGCCATTAGTTTTATAAAATTTGAATTTTTGAAATTTGTGTGAATCACAAGTTTGTGAGCTCAACAAGGCGAGAGGGACGGGCTTAATTATAAACCGTGTGAGCGCTTCTGTTGGCGTAG
Organism: Aegilops longissima; assembly: GCA_021605205.1. Lineage (NCBI taxonomy): Eukaryota > Viridiplantae > Streptophyta > Magnoliopsida > Poales > Poaceae > Aegilops > Aegilops longissima. The sequence continues at coordinate 17,782 of JAHIAM010004292.1, read as the reverse complement.
GTTTTCAAATTCATAGTTTTCAAATGAACTCTGAAAAGTTGGTATAGCATGTTCATGAACAAAACGGACAATGGTATCATACTGTGTTACAAAGTTGGCATGGTATCATCATAATAGTTATGGAGAAAGTCTTCACTTTTTCTTCGCTTGTGTCGCTTGCTTATTGCGCCAGAACCATGGATAATCTTCATCATTTATCAGATGCTTGGGTCAGCCTTGACTTTGAAGGGGGAATTTCATGAAACTTTTCATACTCTTCGACATGTCCTGCCTTTGCCTCCACTCCTGTGATGTCCCTTTTCCCGAAAGAACTATGTGGCGCTTTGGCTCATTGTATGATGTATTCGCTTCTTATCTTTTCTTTTCCTCGGTCCGTAGACATGTCCTTCACATAGATAACCTGTGCCACATCATTGGCTAGGACGAACGGTTCGTCAAGGTACCCAAGATTTTTCAGATCCACTGTTGTCATTCCGCATCGTGGGTCTACCTGCACTCCCGCCTCCCCGACAGATTGACCCACTTGCACTTAAACAAAGGGACCTTAAAATCTACTCCGTAGTCAAGTTCCCATATGTCTACTATGTAACCATAATATGTGTCATTTCCTTGTCGGTTGTTGCATCAAAGCGACACCGCTGTTTTGGTTGGTGCTCTTTTCATCTTGGTCAATCGTAAAATGTATTCCCATTTATCTCAGATCCTTTCCAAATCATTACAGTCAAGATGGTCCCTCGACAACAAGTACAACTCATCACAAACAGTGCTGTCACCTCCGAGACGTGTTTCCAACCAACTGCTGAAAGTCCCGATGTGTTCACATGTAATCCAATGTCAGACCGCCCCGGTGTTTGGAGCGCAGACTGTTCTTGTGTTCATCGACATACGGGTCACCAAGGTAGAGTTCTCAGAGAACTGTAGTGTGCTTGAGACCAAGAATATCCGCCCCTGCATATTATTGAGTCTCTTCCAAGCGCGTTTTTCCAAATAGTCTCCCTCATACCGCGATTTAGGGAGACCTATCTTATTAAGGCCAGGAATGAAGTCAACACAAAACCCGATGACATCCTCTCGCTTGATGGCCCATGGAGATGCTTCCTTCCGCCTAGCACGGTTACTTAACATATTTCTTTAGGACTCCCATGAACCTCTCAAAGGGGTACATATTGTGTAGAAATACGGGCCCCGTAATGACAATCTCGCCGACTAGATGAACTAGGACGCAAGGCCATGATATTGAAGAAGGATGGTGGGAACACCAGCTCGAAACCGACAAGACATTGCGCCACATCACTCCTTAGCTGCTATACGATTTCTGGATCGATCACCTTCTCGAGATATTGCATTGAGGAATGCACATAGCTTCACAATGGCTAATCGGACGCTTTCCGTAGAAGCCTCTCAATGCAACCGGAAGCAGCTTGCGCCATAATCACGCGGGCAGTCATGAGACTTTAGGTTCGAACTTTTCTCCGACATATTTATTATTCCCTTTATATTCGATTTAGAAGCCACCGACCTTCATATCGAGCAGGCATTGAAAGAATATTTCTTTCTTCTTTCAGAAGAGCGTAGCTGGCAGGACCTTCATATCGCTTCGGAGGCATGCCCTCTTTTTCGCAAGCGCTGCAGGTCCTCTCGCGCCTCGTGTATCTTTTGTCTTCCCATACACGCCCAAGAAGCCTAGCAGGTTCACGCAAAGGTTCTTTGTCACGCATCACGCCGATCAAGAGCGGACCTCTAGGTCTTTCCAAAGAGGGTAGGTCCCAAAATATAGATTTCTTCTTCCACATGGGTGCGTGATTCTCAGCGCCATTCGAACAGCTAGTCCGCCGACCCTTTCCAAAGATTACGTAAATCATTGACCATAGCAAGTACGTGATCACCGGTACGCATGGCGGCTTCTTCCGTGATCTGCCTCGCTTTGAAATGCTTGCCTTTCTTTCGACATTGATGGTTGGTCGGAAGAAATCGACGATGGCCTGTGTACACATTCTTCCCGCAGCTTCCTGTATATACTATCGTGTCAAGTAAACAGTGCGCGTATGCGTGGTATCCCTTGTTTGTCTGTCCCGAAGGTTATCGAGAGCGGCCAATCGTTGATTGTCACGAACAGCAACGCCTTCAGGTCAAATTCTCCTTTTGTGCTCATCCCACGACGCACACCGCTTCCATTCCACAGCTGTAAAAGTTCCTCAACTAATGGCCTTAGGTACACATCAATGTCGCTGTCGGGTTGCTTAGGGCCTTGGATGAGAACTGCATCATAATGAACTTCCGCTCATGCACATCCAAGGAGGAAGGTTATACATACATAGAGTCACGGGCCAGTGCTGTGATTGCTGCTCGCTTCCCCGAAGGATTAATGCCATCCGCGCTTAAAGCAAACCATACGCCTTTGGGTCCTTTGCAAACTCATCCCAAGATTTCTCTCGATTTTTCTCCATCATGACCCGCCACGGGTGCTCTCAACTTCCCGCCTTTCTTACGGTCCTCACTGTGCCATCGTGATCAACTTGGCATGCTCTCCGCTTCAACAGACGCTTCAACCGTGGTATTATAGGAGCATACCACATCACCTTCGCAGAACCTCTTCCGGAGGCTCGCCACAACATCACCAGGTCATCTCGTCTGATCTTATATCAGAATGCACCGCATACCGGCATGCGCTCAGATCCTTGTAGGCACCACGGTAGAGGATGCAGTCATTAGGGCATGCATGTATCTTCTCCACCTCCAATCCTAGAGGGCATACGACCTTCTTTGCTGCGTATGTACTGTCGGGCAATTCGTTATCCTTGGAAGCTTCTTCTTCATTATTTTCAGAGCTTCTCAAATCCTTTATCAGCACAAGATTCTCTCGCCTTCCACCGCAGCAATTCGAGTACGGTACCGAGCTTTGTGTTGCCATCTTCGCAATTGGGGTACAACCCTTTTTGTGATCCTCTAACATGCGATCGAACTTCAGCTTCTCCTTTGACTTTCGTGATTGTGTCCTTGCATCGACAATGACCCGCGGAGATCATCATCATGGGGCACATCGTCTGTTCATCTTGATCTTCAGCAGCTTCGCTGCAGCACCCATCGCACATCGTCTGTGCAACTTGATGTTCAAGAGCATCACCGTATTCAGGGGCACATAGTTGTCATCGTATTTTCTTCCTCGCCGCCTTCCATCATAACCCCTATTTCTCCGCGCCTCGCCCAAACATTATAGTGTGGCATGAAACCCTTGTAAAGCAGGTGGGTGTGAAGGATTTTCCGTCGAGTAAGACTTCAGATTCCCACATATAGGGCATGGACAACACATAAAACCATTCTGCTTGTTTGCCTCAGCCACTTCGAGAAAAGCATGCACGCCTTAATGTACTTTGAGGTGTGTCTGCCACCGCACATCCATTGCCGGTTCATCTGCAAGGCATTATATATAATTATGTGTCAAAATCATTACAGTAACATCATGAATAGATAATTAAATGACCAAATTAATAGAAGTTCATCATCACATAAAACCAAAGTACATACATAGTTCTCATCTAACAACATAAAGCTCGCAGAGCATCTAAATTAATTAAACCATACATTGAAACTATGTAAAACATTTCAATGTGAAAACAAATACGATCATAATCGCAACCAAGGTAACAACTGATCCAACGGCATAATGATACCAAGCCTCGTATGAATGGCATATTTTCTAATCTTTCTCATCTTCAAGCGCATTGCATCCATCTTGATCTTGTGATCATCGATTTACATCCGCAACATGCAACTCCAATATCATCTTCTCCTCCTCAAGTTTTTTATTTTTTCCTTCAAGAAATTGTTTTCTTCTTCAACTAAATTTAACCTCTCGACAATAGGGTCGGTTGGAATTTCCGTTCAACAACCTCCTAGATAAATAAAATCTATGTCACGTTATCGGCTTAATTTTCATAAACAATAAATGAACCAATAGTTATGAAAAGATAATATATACCACATCCGAATCATAGACAGGACGAGGGCCGACGGGCGGATACCAAAACCATCGCACTATATAAGATGCAATAATAAAAGTAAGAAAATAATACAAGTAAGAATATTTTTCCTTTCGTAAAGAAGATAAGAACAAGAGGCTCACCACGGTGGTGTCATGGCGAGAGATCGGCGCGGGTGATCGACGGCGGTGAAGACGGGACGGGCGTGACGGACCGCTAAACCTAGACAAATATTGAGGAAAATGGAGGTTAGAGGTCGAGCTTGAGAGGAGAAAGCTTAAGTAGTGTGGCTCGGCATTCCATCGAACACCTTGTGTGCATAGGAGGTGAGCTAGAGCACCACCAAGCCCCCCCTCCTCGCCCGAAAAAAACAGAGCAGTGTGCTCGCTTCATGCGCGAGGGGCTATATATAGGCAGCACCATTAGTCCCGGTTGGTGGCATGAGCCGACTAAAGGGAAGCCTTTGGTCCCGGTTCATGCCACCAACCGACCAATAGTGGTGGGCCAGAGCCAGACCATTGGTCCCGGTTCGTCCCACCAACCGGGACCAAAAGGTCCGGACGAACCGGACCAATGGCCCACGTGGTCTCGCCGCCCCCGGGCTCACGAACCGATAATGTCACATTAGTCCCGGTTCTGATTGAACCGACTAATGGGCAAAACAGGCCTCAACGATAGCCCCTTTTTCTACTAGTGAATATACTTCTATCGACCTTGCCAGCCTTCTCATCTACCAAGTATCTAGGGTAATTTCGCCCAAAGGCTGTTCCCTTATTACGTACACTTAGTCTCGGTTTGGGTTCAACCTTGGGTTTCTTCACAAGAGCAGCAAATGATTTGCCGCTTCATGAAGTATCCCTTCTTGCCTTGCCCTTCTTGAAACTAGTGGTTTCACCAACCATCAACAATTGATGCTCCTTCTTGATTTCTACTTTCATGTGTCAAACATCGCGAATATCTCATGGATCATCTTATCTATCCCCGATATGTTGTAGTTCATCACGAAGCTCTATCAGCTTGGTGGCAATGTCTTTGGAGAAAAATCACTATCTCATCCGGAAGATCAACTCCCACCGATTCAAGTGATTGTTGTACTCAGACAATCGAGCACAAGCTCAACGATTGAGCTTTTCTCCCTTAGTTTACAGGCTAAGAAAATCGCCGAGGTCTTATACCTCTTGACGTGGCACGAGCCCCGAAATCCCAATTTCAGCCCTCAAACATCTCATATGTTCCGCGACGCCTTGAAAACGCCTTTGGTGCCTCAACTCTAAACCGCTTGACCGAACTATCACGTAGTTATCAAACGCGTATGTCGATGTTCGCAACATCTACGTAACACGCTCGAGGTCCAAGACACCGAGAGGTGCATTAAGGACATAAGCCTTCATCGTCCGCATAATTGCTATCACAACTTTCAACTATATTTTCTCTAGGAACATATCTAAAAAGAGAACTAAAGCGCCGAGCTATGATATAATTTGCAAATGGCTTTGACTATGTTCAGGATAATTAAGTTCATCTAATGAACTCGCCACTCAGATAGACATCCCTCTAGTCATCTAAGTGATTACATGATCCGAGTCAACTAGGCCGTGGTCCGATCATCACGTGAGACGGACTAGTCATCATCGGTGAACATCTTCATGTTGATCGATCTACTATACGACTCATGCTCGACCTTTCGGTCTCTTGTGTTCCGAGGCCATGTCCGTACATGCTAGGCTCGCAAGTCAACCTAAGTGTTTCGCGGTGTAATCTGGCTTACACCCGCTGTATGTGAACGTTAGAATCTATCACACCCGATCATCACGTGGTGCTTCGAAACAACGAACTTTCGCAACGGTGCATAGTTAGGGGGAACACTTTCTTGAAATTTTAATGAGGGATCATCTTATTTACTACCGTCGTTCTAAGCAAATAAGATGCATAAACATGATAAACATCACATGCAATCAAAAAGTGACATGATATGGCCAATATCATTTTGCTCCTTTTGATCTCCATCTTCGGGGCTCCATGATCATCATCGTCACCGGCATGACACCATGATCTCCATCATCATAATCTCCATCATCGTGTCTCCATGAAGTTGTCTCGCCAACTATTACTTCTACTACTATGGCTAACTGTTTAGCAATAAAGTAAAGTAATTACATGGCGTTGTTCATTGACACGCAGGTCATACAATAAATTAAGACAACTCCTATGGCTCCTGCCGGTTGTCATACTCATCGACATGCAAGTCGTGCTTCCTATTACAAGAACATGATCAATCTCATACATAAAATATCATTCATCACATTCTTTTGTCCATATCACATCACATAACATACCCCGCAAAACAAGTTAGACGCCCTCTAATTGTTGTTTGCATGTTTTACGTGGCTGCTATGGGTTTCTAGCAAGAACGCTTACCTACGCAAAAACCACAACGTGATATGTCAATTGCTATTTACCCTTCATAAGGACCCTTTCATCGAATCCTATCCGACTAAAGTGGAGAGACTCGCACCCGCTAGCCACCTTATGCAACTAGTGCATGTCACCAAGGAACCTGTCTCACGAAGCGCACGTAAGGTCGGTCCGGGCCGCTTCATCCCACGATGCCACAAGATTGACTAGTAACGGTAAGCATATTGAACAAAATCAACGCCCACAACTGCTTTGTGTTCTACTCGCATAGAAACTACGATAGACCTCGCTCATGATGCCACTATTGGGGAACGAGCAGAAATTAAAATTTTCTACGATCACCAAGATCAATCTATGGAGATTCTAGCAACAAGAGAGGGAGAGGATGAGCATCTTCATACCCTTGAAGATCGCTAAGCTGGAAGCGCTATAAGAACGTGGATGAAGGGGTCGACTCAGCAGCGATTCAGATCACGGTTGATTCCGGTCTAAGCACCAACAACGGTGCCTCCGCTGCTCAACACACGTACAGCCCGGGACGCCTCCTTCTTGATCCAGCAAGGGAGAGGAGAAGTTGAGGAGAACTCCAAAGACGACGGCATGGTGGTGATGGAGCTCGTGGTTCTCCCAGGCTTCGCCAAGCACTACGGAGGAGGAGGAGGTGTTGGAGGAGGGAGAGGGCTGCGCGAGGGAAGGTGCGGCTGCCCTTTCTCTCTCTCACTATATATAGGGGAAGGGAGGAGGAGGCGCCTAGGTTCCCTAGGGGAGGGGTGGCGGCCAGGGGAAACCCTAGATGGGTTTTAGCCCCCACACCCTAGGAAACTTGCCCCCAAGCCGGGAGGGCGGCTGCCCTAGGGGTGGCGCCCCCACCTCTCCAAAGTTACGTGAGATGGGGTGGAAGGGCGCTCAGCCCCTTAGTGGGCTGATGTGCCCTCCCTTGGCCCATAAGGCCCCCAAAGCTTGTCGGGCCTCCAAACCCCTTTCGGACACGCTGGTCATCACTGTACCCCTTAACAATTCCGACTCCAATACCCTTCATCCAATATACCGATCTTCACCTCCGACCATTCCGAGCTCCTCGTCATGTCCGGATCTCATCCGGATCCAACAACCTTCGTAACCACATACTATTTCCCATAACAACTCTATTGTCACCGAACCTTAATTGTGTAGACCCTACGGGTTCGGGAACCATGCGCATATGACCGAGACGTTTCCGTCAATAACCAACAGCGAGATCTGGATACCCATGTTGGCTCCTACATGTTCCACGATGATCTCATCGGATGAACCACGATGTCAAGGATTCAAGCAATCCCGTATGCAATTCCCTTTGTCTAGCGGTATTGTACTTGCCCGAGATTCGATCGCCGGTATGCCGATACCTTGTTCAATCTCGCACGGCAAGTCTCTTTATTCGCTCCGTAACACATCATCCCGTGATCAACCCCTTGGTCACATTGTGCACATTATGATGATGTCCTACCGAGGGCCCAGAGATACCTCTTCGCCACAAGGAGTGACAAATCCCAAAGATCGATTCGTACAACCCAATGTACACTTTCGGAGATATCCGTAGTGCACCTTTATAGCCACCCGCTATGTTGTGACGCTTGGTACACCCAAAGCATTCCTACGGTATCCAGGAGTTGCACAATCTCATGGTCTAAGGAAATGATACTTAACATTAGAAAAGCTTTAGCATACCTAACTACACGATCTTTGTGCTAGGCTTAGGATTGTCTTGTCCATCACATCATTCTCCTAATGATGTGATCCCGTGATCAACAACATCCAATGTCCATGGTCAGGAAACCGTAACCATCTATTTATCAACGAGCTAGTCAACTAGAGGCTTACTAGGGACATGGTGTTGTCTATGTATCCACACATGTATCTGAGTTTCCTATCAATACAATTATAGCATGGATAATAAACGATTATCATGAACAAGGAAATATAATAATAATAACTAATTTATTATTGCCTCTAGAGCATATTTTTAACAAAACCCTATTCCTGCTTAATTAATATTGATGATATGGGTAGTACAAGAGTGGATCTACCACGAGATAAGAGAGGCTAAACCCTAGAAGCTAGCCTATGGTATGATTGTTGTTCGTCCTACGGACTAAAACCCTCCGGTTTATATAGACACCAGATAGGGTTAGGGTTACACAAAGTCGGTTACAACGGTAGGAGATCTACATATCCAGACAAAGCTTGCCTTCCACGCCAAGGAAGTCCCATCCGACACGGGACGAAGTCTTCAATCTTGTATCTTCATAGTCCGTGAGTCCGCCAATGGTGATAGTTCGCTATCCCGACACACCCTAATCCAGACTCCTCAATATCCCCTCAACCAGGCTTCAATGACGCATTTAGTCCGGGCGCGATATTGTCTTCGGCGCTTGTAAGGCGGGTTCCTCCTCCGAATACTTCATAGAAGATTTTGAACATAAGGATTGTGTCCGCTCGCAAAACAAGTTCCACATACCACCGCATGAGAATAACCTTTGCACAGATCTCGCGACGATTCCGCGGCGCGCATCACACCACGCACCAGCCTTTATACTAATCGCTTTTTACTGCTCCACCTCAGCTGCTTAGCGAGGCGGTTTCTTGGCACGCCTTATCGAGCGGAGATCGTGCCCTTATTCCGGGATTCCCATCAATACAGACGTAGAACCCAACCGCGCCATTGATTACGGGCGCTTTGGGAGATAAGCGAAGTTTTACCAGTTGGCGGAGACGATAGCTTCGTCCGTCTTCATATAAGGGATAAGGATCCACCTTTTCACCCACGCCTTCTTCCTCCTTTGCTCATCCATTTCACAAGACTCGAGCTCCAATACCAAGTCCGCACATCCCTCCTCAACATTCTCCAGCCATGTCCGGAGCGGGAGCTAGTGGATGGTCTCCTCCGGCCACGAGGGACAAGTCAAAAGCTGCATAGGTCAATACTTGTCCAAATGACATCACAAGACCGGCCCCCGACGAGGGGCAACTCATTCCCACCCCAGTGCCCCACGAGAGGGTGGTGTTCTCACCCACTTCCTCCAAGGGACTAGGTTTTCCACTTCACCCATTTGTCCGGGGCTCATGTTCTACTACGGCCTGATTTCCATGATCTGCCCTCAATTTCATCCTCAACATCTCGGCGCTCATCGTCAGTGCGGCCTTTCTTCGCATCCAGCCCCACTTCGCTTATGGTCAAGACCTTCAATGTCAAGCCAAAGGTAGTGGGCGGCCGCCAAGCCGGAGTGCGGAGGTGCCATGGTTGGCAAGATGACCAAAGTCCTATGGCTCGAGGGCTCCTTTGTGGAGACCGTGAAGGGGTGGCAATCGGGTGGTTCTACATCACCGAGCTGCGCGACTCTAAATGGGCAGCGCCCCGAATTCAGATATGGTTTCCCACGCGCTCACCTCTGGAAAGAGACCGCCCGACGTATGGTAATCCGAAGAGCCGACAGACTCCAAACCTCGCATGCAAACCCCGTGGACAAGAATCTCAGTGCTTGTCAATGTAGTCCAGGTTATGCTCATCCGCCGGATCCTCCCATGCCAACAACGGCCTTCAAATTGTGGGAGTTCGATCCGCACATCACCAACTTGAAAAGGCTCTTCACACTACGCATTTAAGATGCCTCGGAAGGTGCTGTTCAAGGGCGCCGAGGTTCTACATCCGCCATCAAGATCGCGATTCAGCTCGCAGCGCCAAGCTACCGAGGTAAGCTATTTTACCCTATACGAGACTCTTGTTTTTCATAGTTTGACTCTATGTGGGATCTAAACTCCTTACATTTTGACAGACTGGCGAACACGTCCGGTAGGTTAACGTCCGCTCCTTAGCCGTAAGACTCCAGCGGACGCCCGCTGACGGGTTGCCGGGTTCGCACCTCACGTGGTGCCGAGAAGTAGGCCAAGAAGAAGGCCACGGGACTCAAGGAGCGCCTGACGCCTGTTGTTGTGACTCATCGTCCACGACTCGAGGCGGAATCTCCCCGAGGACGGGAGGAGGAAAGAGCCTCTCCCCCGGGGAGAGAAGAAAAGGAAGGCCGCCTGATCGGGAGGCCGAGGGTCCAAGAAAGGAAGGACCTTCCTCCGGACTTATCCAAAGAACGCCGACAACGACGAGGAGGAGGGCCACCAAGGCCCAGCTCTCGCGAGATCGTAAGTGTTCGGACCCGAATAGCTCATGACTTTTTATTTGTCGACAGTGTCTTCTAACGCCGAATATAACCATGTAGCTCGCCTAGGACGAGCTTGCCGCCACGAGCGGCTCCTCGGATTCGCTTGGATGTGAATAGTACTTCATTTCCGACCGCCTCCCTCCTCGTGGACGCAGACGACACCGCTGTGGAGTCCCAAAAGGCCCAGCCAGAGGAGGTGGTCCTCGAGGCGCCAAAGCGACCTCCCGACTCGGGCAAGGGGGCGAGACCTCAGAGGGCTCTAAGTCCGCCCTATGCCGGACTGCACCGAACCTTCAAGTGGTTCTCAAGTCCGCAAGCGGCCCTTCAGAAGAAGGGCAAGATCGCACGCCTGCTGACCTCCGCCCATCCGAGGCACCAGATAGCTTTGCTGGAGGCGCTTAATGGCGCCCATCGACAAGGAGCACCGACTCATGAGTGTGGTGATTCAGAAAGTTCACCCGCCAAGAGCAGGCCGATCAAGCCTGTACTCAGCCTTTTAACAGGTTTTGAGGTAAGTTTAGAATTTATAAAATATTACCGCATAGACAGAGCCCCGATGCTTAGTTCGGTGTTCGGAAAGAAAAGCCGGACTGAGGATCTAAAAAGATATACGCAGGAGTCTAACATAAGTATGTCAATATGGGAATGCAAAGGCGCGCCGACCTCTCGCCAGACCGATCATGGAGGTCAATGCATTGAAGCAGAGCCTCGAGCGGTCCGAGAACGAGCTCGGCCTTGCCAAGAAGCAGCTCGAGGACAAGGAAGGTAATACCTTATAGAAAGGATTTGGTTGCAAAATGACAGGACTAACGTGGGTATTGTAGGGGCCACGAACGAGGTGGCGACCCTGAAGGAAGCGGTGTCCACGGCCGAAAGCAAAGCGGTCGCGGAGCGCACCGAGCGAGAGAAGCAGGAGGCGCGGGTGGCGGAGGTGCGGCAAGAGCTCAAACCTCTTGTGGAAAAACACAAGAGTTTGGAGCGTGACTCGAAGACTCGAGAGTCCGAGCTCGCCTCGGCTCTTGAGAGTGCCAAAGCCGCTAAGGCCGAAGCCCAAAAAGCCCTCAAGGAAATTGAATCATTAAAGAAGATAGCGGCGTATAAGGCATTCTTTATGCAAAGCAAGCATGTGAAAGTGAATTATCTGTTACTTACCCGAATCTGGAGCTCTCCAGGAGCATTCGCAGATCTGCCCCGTAGTGTGTCTGATGCTGCCGCTGTTTCTACCGCGCCGAGGAGGGAGCTCGACGGAAAAGGTGTTCTGGTCTCAAGATGCCGAGGCCGGACATCCGTGCCTCGAGCCACCAGCTGAAGCAGCTGGTCGAGCTCCACAAGGTCACCGAACAGGCCATAAGGGCCTCATAGTTCGGCCGTGGCCTATGGAAGCCATGCCCGGAGCTACTGGCTAGTGCGGGGCGGTGGACGCCTGTCCATGGATTGAAGTCATCAAGCGCCCGCTCTGCATTGAAGGTGCCTGTTGGCCCTTGCCTGCTAAAGTGCACTAGGGCAAGATGGATGTCGAGAAGCTTGTGACGGACGGGCCACCGCCGGGCAAGGAGCATCGCAAGTCTTAAATGTACTATGAGGGCGCCCAAGGGTGCCCGCCTTTATAGCGGTGAATGCTCCAAGGATGTAATTTTTGAATAGACTCGCATTTGTTATCCTATACGCTGAAAACGTGTTCATATGCGCTAAGCAACGCTTGTGAATTTAAAATATTACCTTCTGTGCGGCCGTTTATCAAATTTGAGAGATGGCAAGTCATTGGCTTCAGCCCCCATGCCACAAGTGCTGGGGTGTTCGGGATAAACTTGAGCGCTCTTGTTCCCATTCTTGGGTCCTTCGAGGGAGGCGCTGAACGCAATGAACAAGGCAACCAGACTATAGTGCTTGAACACTCTCACTTAGCCATAGAATTCTATAATTTTAAATTTCGGCGAAGCCCCTAGTATTCGGAAGACCGAGTTCGGGCGCTTATCCATGCCTTGGCCGGACAATGCCGACTCGCCTAAGCTGCATAAGTCTTTAGGGACCCAAAAACCTCTCGAACAGCGCATCGCTCTCGCCTCTATCATGACGGTCAGTTTTAGCTTTCCACCGAGGTGCTCAACCCAGCTCAACCGGGGCACAATCGCAGTGGTTCTCCCAAAATACCTTAGCCGATATAACGGAACGTAAGGTACCAAAACATGGGAGCCGGAAAACCCAACTATTGACCCAAGACATGATTCGAGCCGATGCATATAATGCTATAAGTTCGGGTGCCGACTTGTGAAAGTGTTCGACTTATCACACCATATTTTTGGGGTACTTAAGCCCTCGGTGTATTGGCCGCACTAAAGTGTACGGGTGCAATGTGTCATGAATGAACATATATATAGATAAAGAAAGGAGTGCAATAATAGGCAAAAGCTATGTATTGTTTATTCAAAAGGTACTGCAAAGAAAGAGAACGATACAAATAGTGCGATAAGGGGATGGGACTATTTAACATGTCCTCTTCGTGGGTAAGCTGCGGATGGTATGTAAAACAGGTATAATGCTCGAGTAGAGACCACCGACACTCGACGAGCTCGCTTCCCCTGGCTGTTGCATCGTGAGTTCGCAATTCTAGTGCCGGACAGGCTTCGGAAACGGAGTCCTGAAAGTAAGAGAAAAGAAGAAAGAAAAGAATGACACAATCGGAGCCCTCAAGCGTTGAGCCGCATTCGGCGCGTGCCGTGGTCGTGCTCCTCCCCTATGCCCATGGTATCTCCGTGAGCGTAGTTATGCACACGTAGTACGGGCTTCGCCATTTCGCGAGGGCTGGGGTTGGGGCCTGATTGCTACGCTGCTCGGATCGTGCCAGCGGTCTTGTTGTAGGTTACTCCGGCGCTTGACGGTGTCCGGACGCTTAGTAGCCGGACTCGAGAATTGCTGTGAGAGGCTGCTTTGCACCTCCGCCACGAGGGCCGCCAGATGCTCTTCCGCTCGGAGAGAGCGCTCGTGTTTCCATTGACCGTGATTACCCTCGAGGGCCCGCATCTTGAGCTTGAGGTATGCGAAAGCGGCACCGCATTGAACTTTGCAAATGCGGTTCGCCCAAGCAAGACGTGATAGCCGCCATGAACGGGACTATGTAGAAGATTAACTCTTCGCTTCGAAGTTATCCGGGATCCAAGACCACTTCGAGTGTAACCGAGCCTGCATAATTGGCCTCTACACTGGTATGACGCCTTTAAAGGTCGCTTTTGTGGGTTTAATCTTGAGGGGTCTATGCCCATTTTGTGCATCGATCCCGATAGAGCAGGTTCAGTGCTGCTACCGCCATTCCATCAAGACTCTAGTGAGGTGAAATCTGTCGATGATTGGGTCAAGAACCACGCGCGAATCCGCCGTGGCGGATGCTAGTGGTGGTCCTTCGATCAAGGTGATCGGGCAGGAGGACCATGGATTGAACTTTGGGGCGCCCGCTCCATCGCATATACGTATGTGGGTTGCGATATCATGTTCACCGGCCCACACTTGTGGGGGCCCTTCGTCTTCTATTGTTCGGGCGGCTGGGCTCCTCGCCATCGCTATGCAGCCCCTTGTCATTGAGTTCGCATTTAACTTGCTCTGCTTCTTTGAAGACCCAACAATCCTTTTGGTGTGGTTGGCTGGTTTTTCAAAGCCATGTATTTGGCACGAGCGATCGAGTATTCGGGTCCAGATTGGACGGGCCCGAGTATTTCTTTTGAACGGCTTTTATCGCTGACCGGTTTAGAGCTCGAATCCGCATTGACCGTCAGATCTTCAGATTATCGCCAAGCACGCGGCGCTTGTGCTTGTTGCGACGCCGACCTGCCATTGCTGTCCTTGGTATCCGAACTACCAGGGTTTTTGGTCAAGTTGTTACTACGAGCTAGCCAGCCTGTCCTCCGCCGCTTCAAAAGCGGGTCATGAGTGTTGTGAGGGCTGCCATGGATTTCAGCTTTTCCTGTCCTAGGTGCCGGACAAGCCACTCGTCATGGGTTGTTATGTTTGAAGGCTGCAAGGCCTCGCATCCGGATAGTCAACAATTTGATTTTTCTTGGTTAGGAACCGTGTCAGAATTGTTCGCCGATTCTTCCGCTGCTGAATTATGTGGCTGAGGTCATCGGCGCGCTCGGTGGTCGCACATATGTGCCCTGAAGTTATCAAGGAATGCGGCTTCCGTGTCCTCCCAACAACCAATTGATTCTCGCCGGGCAAGTTGTTAAGCCAATGCCGAGCTGGTCCTTTAAGCTTGAGTGGAGGTATTTGATGGCGTAGATCATCACCATGGGCCATGTGGATATGGAGGAGGTAGTCCTCGATCCAAACCGCAGGATCTGTTGTGCTATCGTATGATTCGATGTTTACGGGTTTGAAACCCTCGGGATTTGATGATCCATCACTTCGTCTGCGGAAGCATAGTGGGTGTGCGACGCCTCAGATTGAGCTATATCACGACGCAGCTCAAATGAGCTTTGTCTACTGTTCGGCCGGGCCGAATTGTTGTATCCGGGCGTGACGTTATCATCACGCGTCGGGGCGCCCACGCCGATCCGTAGATCGATCTTGTTTGCCTTGCCTTGTCCTCCAATATGTCTCGCAGGTCCGGGCGCTGCTTCCCCGCCTTGGTACTTTTCGAGCGACGCCGGGTGAGGCTTGAATGGAAGGCCTAGAGCCCTTCTCCGTCAAGGCCTCCACGGGTGGCCGGTCGGCCGATCATGCGCTGGTGATGTAGGTTTGGGTGCTTCCTCCTAATTGGGGTAGCAGCCCACGTTTTGGTATCTCTTGAGGGGCGCTCGAGTTCAGACTCTTCGCTGCAAGGACTTCAGTCCATCTCGCTGCCTAACAAGTCTTGGTCAGCTCTGTCTGCTGCTGCTTTTCTTGAGGCTGCTTGCCGTGGCCATAAGCCTGCATTTGAAACGCCTCGTTCGGCGGGATCCTCGTGCACTACAAATTATCGTCGTCGAGCCTTGCCTCATCTTCGGAGGGAGGCATATAATTATCGCCCTCCACCTCCCCGTCCGCCGCCTATCATGAGGGCTGGCTTCTCCTCCTCCCGTGCTGAATCTCTGCCGAGGAGGTTGTCTTCGCACTATCCGGTGTTATTATCTCCGTGCCGGAATCACCATTTTGCTGTGGCGGATTTAGAGCCGCGCCCGGACGCCGGCGCTTGGGCTGTTTCTTGAGGGGTCATCCTCGCTGTTCCATCGCTGTTCCTATCTTTTGGGATGTCCACCATCTATATGTCGATGACGAGGTGGCCTTCCAAAGGCCCTCAGTAGGCGCTGGTTCTGGTCGTTCAAAGATCGCCGCTCATACCAACGATGTCTTGGAGTCGAAGTCGGCATGTCGGTTAAATCATCGACAATGGATACAAAGTGGGTGGCGGATGGGCGCTGAATTTCTTCGTCAGTCCGATCCCAACCTTCCCCAACCGTAGTCCAGCCAGGCTCTCCGATAAAGAGAGAGACTTTAATGAATTCAGGATGTCGCCAAAGGGCGAAAAGCCGAAGATGTCCGCGATGTTGAACTCCATAACCGCGCCCAATTGATTCGATTGGCAGTGGGCGGGAGGGTTCAAGTCCGCTGAGGAGTCCGCACCTGGAGTCACGGTCTTCGCAAGGACAGGATGGAGTTCGCCTAATCGCCATAGAGATCTTAGCCCCCGAGGCGGTGTCCAGCCATTCGCCCTCGACGGCGGAGCCGGCCCGAGCTTAGGGTCGGAGCGACGCTAGTGCGCCTCCGTGGCACTCGCTCGCCACGTAGCCAGATCATGCCCATCAAGACAAGGCGGCGCTGCTTTGGTCAGGCTCAATCCGCCGAAGATCAAGTCTCCGCGGATGTCGGCCGTAGTTCAAACTCCCAATCTGACCTGATGGCTGGGGCGAGCTTCGATCGCTTCCATATGGCCAAGTGAATTGCCCGCAGCAAAGCCACCAACACGAAGATCTGTCCGGGAGAAAAGTCTCACCGACCGCTGTTGTCGATGATCAAGGAGCCATCGGGCCTAAGGATGACGACACACGAGGAACTCTTAATGAAAGCACCAATGTCGGTGTCAAACCGCGGATCTCGGTAGGGGGTCCCGAATGCAGGCCTAGGCGGATGGTAACAGGAGACAAGGGACACGATGTTTTTACCTAGGTTCGCCCTCTCGATGGAGGTAAAACCCTACTCCTGCTTGATTAATATTGATGATATGGGTAGTACAAGAGTGGATCTACCACGAGATCGTGAGGCTAAACCCTAGAAGCTAGCCTATGGTATGATTGTTGTTCGTTTCTACGGACTAAAACCTCCGCTTATATAGACATCGGATAGGGTTAGGGTTACACAGAGTCCAGACGCCAAGCTTGCCTTCCACGCCAAGGAAAGTCCCATCCCGACACGGACGGGTCTTCAATCTTGTATCTTCATAGTCCGTGAGTCCGCCAACGGTGATAGTTCGCTATCCCGACACCCCTAATCCAGACTCCCCGGGCGCGCCCAACAACGCCGCTCCTCCACCATGCGGTCGCGCCCAACAACTCCTCGATCGCGCATTGCCATCTAAAGAAAAATAGAATGCCTCCTCCTTCTCCATCTGCCTTCCGTGAAAAACCAACACTAGTTCCGCAGGACGCCCGGCGCCGCCACCGCGACGGGCGTGGCATGGCGACGTGGGAGAGCGACGCCGGGCCGGTGGGGGCTTATGAGGATATGGCGAAGTTGGAGTCCGCACGTGGCACCGGAGAAGGCCGAAACAGACTTATAGGGGGGGTAGCGCAGCGGTCATCGGAATTCAATGCATAATGGTTAGCGCTACCAGCTTGCCGTGGAAAACTAGGCAAACTGAAATTATGATCGGTCGCCCCGCCCTGCTCGGTCGCACGCCGGCATGGCGGTCAAACGAGTGCACTCGAATCATCTCCCTCCTTGTCAATAATGATTTCACGGATTTAAAAGCCCGCAACAATTAAAGAGTATTTTTTCGCATCGCCAGCTGCCTTAATTACGGCCGCTGCATGCAGCACTCGTAACCGCCGCAGCATTACGCCGGCAGATGCAACGAGTCGCAGCCGAGGCACGCATGCAGCCACTTAAATCGCTGGAATTAATTAGGCTTAAACTTCTGCATGCCGTTAATTATTGCCATGCCTTGGTCTTGCTGCTTTGCTCACGGGACTCATAAACCCGACGGAGGAGTACCTTGGTTGGTGAGAG
>JAHIAM010004291.1:0-43725 GCA_021605205.1 Aegilops longissima | reverse complement strand
GCTTGCCTCGGTTGCTCGCAAGAGAGAGGGTCGCAACTCAGAGTCGAACCGGGCAAGCAGCCATGGCCGGTCTCGTAGTCTACCGAGGAGAAGAGGGGGAGAAACAATGAATATTTACAAACAGATGCATGACGATGCATGACAAAGCAAAGCGTGATGCTAGGCGTGTTCTAACGTGGTATGAGGTGGTACTTAAGGGAAACATCCGGAAAGTATTCCTTGTTTCGTGCAGCAGAGGAGCCGAGGGGAAAGTTATGAGTTCGATAGGTTAGGGGTGTGGCGATTTAACGGGTTGTGTATCCTAATCGCCTCGCTGCTCGAGCAACTTTCATGTTGAAAATATTTTAACCGAAAGTTACAAATTAAAAGATATGATTTTCTAAAGATTTTATTAATTTCGAATTTAATTAATTATTTAATTTAATCCAAATGGAATTATGACATAAGCATGATGTCATGTCGACGCCAAGCAATAACAGGGTTGACTGGGTCAATCTGATGGTGGGACCCGTTGTCATTGTTCAAGACTAACTAATCGTGTTTAGTTAGTCTAACTAAAAACGATTAGGTTTATTAAGTACAATTAATTAGGTTAACTAAACAGATTAGTTAAGTTAATTAATTTTAATTAATTAATTAATGTTTTATTTATTTATTTATTATTTTTTTTTTTTTTAAACCTTTTTTATTAAAACGCTCGTGGGGCTGTCAAGGCCCATATGCCACCGATCGGCACTGGCGCTGCGGGCGCCAGGCGAAGGCCCGCAGGGAGCGGGCGGGCGAGGCCGAGGCCGATGGCGCATCACGCCTTGACCATATCACATCACAACATGCCCCGCAAAAACAAGTTAGACGTCCTCTACTTTGTTGTTGCAAGTTTTACGTGGCTGCTACGGGCTGAGCAAGAACCGTTTACCTACACATCAAAACCACAACGATAGTTTGTCAAGTTGGTGCTGTTTTAACCTTCGCAAGGACCGGGCGTAGCCACACTCGGTTCAACTAAAGTGAGAGAGAGACACCCGCCAACACCTTTAAGCAACGAGTGCTCGCAGCGGTGAAACCAGTCTCGTAAGCGTCTGGCGTAATGTCGGTCCGGCCGCCATCTCACAATACCGCCAACCAAAGTATGACATGCCGGTAAGCAAGATGACTTGTATCTCCCACAACTCACTTGTGTTCTACTCGCATATAACATCAACGATAAAACCAGGCTCGGATGCCATCGCTGGGGAACGAGTAATTTCAAAAATTTCCCACGCACACGCAAGATCATGGTGATGGCATAGCAACGAGAGGGAGAGTATTGTCCACGCACCCTCATAGACCGTGAAGCGGAAGCGCTATGACAACGCTGTTGATGTAGTCGACGCCTTCACGATCCGACCGATCCAAGTACCGAACGACGCACCTCCGAAGTTCAAAGACACGCTCACTTCGATGACGATCCCGGACTCGATCCAGAAAGTGTCAGATGAGTTCCACAAGACGACGGCGCAGGACGATGATGATGCTCTCGCGCAGGCTTCGCCTAAACTCCGCGACGATATGACCGAGGTGGAATATGGTGGAGGGGGCACCGACATGGCTAAGGAACGATCCGTAGATCAACTTGTGTGTTATGGGGTGCCCCCGCCTCGTGATATAAAGGAGGAGGGGAGGTGCGGCCGGCCCTGGCAGGCGCTGGAGGAGTCCTAATCCCACCGGAGTAGGACTCCCCTTGCCTTGTTGGAGAAGGAAAGGAGGAGGAAGAGGAAGGGGGCGCCGCCTCTCCTTGTCCTATTTGGACTAGGGGGGGGCGCGCCTGCCCCCGTCCGCCCTCCTCTTCTCCCTCATGGCCCACTAAGGCCCATTATCCCCTGAGGGTTCCAGTAACTCCTGTTCCAGAAAATCCCGATTTCACCCTAACCATTCTCGATATCCAAATATAGGCTTCCAAAATATCAATCTTTATGTCTCGACCATTTCGAGACTCCTCGCCATGTCCGTGATCACATCCGGGACTCAACAAACTTCGCACATCAAAACTTATAAACTCATAATAAAGCCGCCATCGTAATGTTAAGCGTATGGACCCTACGGGTTCGAGAACTATGTAGACATGACCTAGAACTATTCTCGGTCAATAACCAATAGCGGAACCTCGATGCCCATATTGGTTCCTACATATTCTACGAAGATCTTTATCGGTCAAACCGCATAACTACATACGTTGTTCCTTTGTCATCGGTATGTTACTTGCCCGAGATTTGATCGCTTGTATCCAATACCTAGTTCAATCTCGCTATCGCAAGTCTCTTTACTCGCTCCAGAATACATCATCTCGCAACTAACTTATTAGTTGCAATGCTTTCAAGGCTTATGTGATGTGTATTACCGAGAGGGCCCAGAGATACCTCTCCGACAATCGGAGTGACAAAACCTAATCTCGAAATACGCCAACCCAACATGTACCTTTAGAGACACCTGTAGTACTCCTTTATAATCATCCAGCTTATGTTGTGACGCTTGGTAGCACCCAAAGTGTTCCTCCCAGAACGGAGTTGCATAATCTCATAGTTACAGAACATGTATAGGTCATGAAGAAAGCAATAGCAATATACTTAACGATCAAGTGCTAGGCTAACGGAATGGGTCATGTCAATCACATCATTCTCTTAATGATGTGATCCCATTAATCAAATAACAACACATGTCTATGGTTAGGAAACATAACCATCTTTGATTAATGAGCTAGTCAAGTAGAGGCACACTAGTGACTTATATGTTTGTCTATGTATTCACACATGTATCATGTTTCCGCGTAATACAATTCTAGCATGAATAATAAACATTTATCATGATATGAGGAAATAAATAATAACTTTATTATTGCCTCTAGGGCATATTTCTTCGCATACGCCTCACCTTGGGGACGTGGCTGGTGAGCATGGGGAGCCCAGGAAGGTGATGAATGACAGAACTAGAGAAGAGCATCGGTGGCGAGCCCGCCTCCACTGCGCCGGCCCGCCTCACACACGCGACGCCATCCTTTCGTCGGTGGAACACCTTCTGGAGTGGCCCTCCTCGGCTCCGTTGCCACCAGCCATGGAAACTGCTGCGCGGGGGAGGTTAAGATGTCAGGCACGAGATGCGCTTCCACGCCCTCGAGCAATCCACCGCGCGCATCTCCACATCATCATCGATGCACGCTGCACCACCCCATCACGCCGACCCCGCGGCCGGATGCGGGCTGGTTGGAGGATTACGTTAGACGCTTCGATTCAATCGTACACTAACCATGCACGCAAATGTGTACGATCAAGATCAGGGACTCACGGGAAGATACCACAACACAAATCTAAAACATAAATAAGTCACACAAGCATCATAATACAAGCCAGGGCCTCGAGGGCTCGAATACAAGTGCTCGATCATAGACGAGTCACGGAAGCAACAATATCTGAGTACGCACATAAGTTAAACAAGTTTGCCTTAAGAAGGCTAGCACAAACCGGGATACAGACGAAGAGGCGCAGCCTCCCGCCTGATCCTCCTAACTACTCCTGGTCGCCGCCGTGGGCTGCACGTAGTAGTAGGCACCTCCAGTGTAGTAGTCTTCATCGACGGTGGCGTCTGGCTCCTGGGCTCCATCGTCCGGTCGCAGCAACCGTGTAAAGAAAGGTGGAAAAGGGGGAACAAGGCAACCGTGAGTACTCATCCAAAGTACTCGCAAGCAAGGAGCTACACTACATATGCATGGATATATGTGTAAAGGGCCATATCAAGGACCGAATCGCAGAATGCCGTAATAAGAGGGGATAGCTAGTCTTATCAAGACTATGCTTCGTCACCTCCGCCTTACAATGTAGAAGAGGGTAGGTTGAAGTCCTCCAAGTAACATCACATAGCAATAATCCTACCCGCGATCCCTCCTCGTATCCCCGAGAGAGAGCGACCACCGGGTTGTATCCGCACTTGGAAGAGTGTGTTTTATTAAGTATCCGGTTCTAGTTGTCATAAGGTCAAGGTACAACTCCAAGTCGTCCCTGCTATCAAGATCACGGCTATTCAATAGATTAACTTCACTGCAGGGTGCACCACATAACCCAACACGCTTGATCCCATTTGGCCGGACACACTTTCTCGGGTCATGCCCGCCGCTGAAGATCAACACGCCGCAACCCCACCTAGGCACAACAGAGGCCAAGACGCCGGTCTAAACCTAAGCGCCACAGGGTCCGGGCCCATCGCCTCGAGCACACCAAGACGCTATGTGACGCTGCCGGAAGCAGACCTAGCCTAGTGGCGTTCAGTCCAATCCGCGCCACGCTTCGATCGTGACGTCACGAAATGCTTCGCCGATACCACGACGCCGAGTGCCCATATCTTTCCCACGAGTTGGTTAGTGCGTATAGGCCCGTGAGCGACTCGATCAAATACCAAGATCTCGTTAAGTGTGTTAAGTATCCGCGAACGCCGAACAGGCCAGGCCCACCTCTCTCCTAGGCGGTCTCAACTCGCCTGTCGCTCCGCCACAAAGATCCACTGGGTGCTCCACCACCGAATTCGACTTTTAGTCTCCACATGTATCATGTATAAGTATATAGTATACCGTGATCACCTCCCGAGTGATCACGGCCCGATAGTATAGCACAAGCAGACGGACAAGAATGTAGGGCCACAGATGGAAATACTAGCATCCTATACTAGGCAAGTAGGAATGCCGGTAAGGTATCAATGTATAGCAAAACAAAGGCTATGCATCGTGATAGGAATAACGAAAGCAAGAACATGCTACACTACTCTAATGCAAGCAGATAGAGGAGAGTAGGCGATATCTCGTGATCAAGGGGGGCTTGCCTGGTTGCTCTGCAAGAGAGAGGGTCGCTCAACTCCGTAGTCGAACCGGGCAAAGCAGCTGCGTCGGTCTCGTAGTCTACCGTGGAGAAGAGGGGGAGAAACAATGAATATTTACAAACAGATGCATGACGATGCATGACAAAGCAAAGCGTGATGCTAGGCGTGTTCTAACGTGGTATGAGGTGGTACTGTTATGGGAAACATCCGGAAAGTATTCCTGTGTTTCGCTTTTCAAGCAGAGGAGCCGAGGGGAAAGTTGCGAGTTCGATAGGTTAGGGGGTGGCGATTTAACGGGTTGTGTATCCGGAATCGCCTCGCTGCTTCGAGCAACTTTCATGTTGAAAATATTTTAACCGAAGTTACAAATTAAAAGATATGATTTTCTAAAGATTTTATTAATTTCGAATTTAATTAATTATTTAATTTAATCCGAAAATGGAATTATGACATAAGCATGATGTCATGTCGACGCCAAGAATCAACAGGGTTGACTGGTCAATCTGATGGTGGGACCTCGTTGTCATTGTTCAAGACTAACTAATCGTGTTTAGTTAGTCTAACTAAAAACGATTAGGTTTATTAAGTACAATTAATTAGGTTAACTAAACAGATTAGTTAAGTTAATTAATTTTTAATTAATTAATTAATGTTTTATTTATTTATTTATTATTTTTTTATTTTTTAAATCCTTTTTTTATTAAAACGCTCGGGGGCTAGTCAAGGCCCATATGCCATCGGATCGGCACTGGCGCTGCCGGGCGCTGGCGAAGGCCGCCGCCAGGGAGCGGGCGGGCGAGGCCAGAGGCAGGGCGGCATGGTGGCCGACGACGCTGCGCGGCGTCGGTGGCGCAGGGACGGAGCTGGGTGGCTTGCAAGGCGACCGGGAGGGAGCGGGGCCGTCGGGAGGCAGGTGAAGAGGCGGGCGTTAGCCGCGGTGACCGGGTGGGCGATGGCGACGTGGCGGTGTGTGGTGGCTGGGCGCTGTGCGCGAAAGGCGCGCCAAGTAGGGGAGTGAGGCGGGTTATGCATGCGTCGGGCGCGACGAGTGGGATGACGAGGCGCATGGACGACGCTGCAGGGTGGCTGGCGCGACGAAGGCCGGGCGCGGCGGTGGCGCGCCGAAAGGGGGGGAGGGAAGGAGAGGGGCCTCACCGGGGTTTGCGGGGACGGGCATTGGCGGATGGCGGTCGGGGAGGTCCGACGAGGAAGAGGTCGAGTGGCGGCAGCCGCGACGATGGGGAGGCAGCCCCGTGGGGTGGCGTCTTGGCGTGGGGTGGGCGCCGAGCGGCGCGGCGGGGTCGCCCACGGGCGCTGGGACGGCGGGTCCGAGGCGCGGTCCAGCGGGCGTGGGGCGCAGGGGGGCGATGAGTTCGTTCCCGATCCGATCTGGATCGGGAGGAGGGGAGAGCGAGAGGGGGGAGGGGGAGTGGGACGAGTGGGTGGCGGCTAGGTTGAGGGGGGATAAGGAGAGGAGGGGCGCGGGTGGGCTGGCCGGGTTCGGTGGTGGCCTGGGCTTGGGCTCGAGGTCACTGGGCCAAGCCCGGGGCTTTCCTATTTTTTTGTCTTTTGTTTTTTCTGCTTTTATCTCTTTTCTTTTATTTATTTTCTTTCACTATTTTTATTCAACTCGTGGCATTTAAGTATTTTATAAATTTGTATTTTCTTTACTATAATTACCTCGCACTTAACTCGCATTAATCCAACATTTTAGTTTAATATTTTGAAACTTTTGTCGTTTGACAATAATTTGAATATGAATTTGAACGGTTTGAACTAACGGGCGCTTAGCAACAATGAATCGGGATGACGTGGCATGATTAGCGAGGAATCATCAGTAGCAAGATTATCCGGCGTTATAAATCTCCTCCACTACAAGAAATCTCGCCCCGAGATTTAGGAGGTAGAAGGAAACAAGTCTGGGTATTCATCACGAAGACGGTCCTCGCTCCTGTGTGGCTTCGCCTTTCGTGAGTGATTCACCATCGGACCTTGAGGAACTTGATCGCTTTCCGACGTGTGCGGCGCTCAGCTTGGTCGAGAATGCGGACCGGATGCTCTTTATAGGAGAGGTCCTGCTGCAATTCGAGCACTTCATGATCCATCGCCGGATTGGGTCCTTGAAGCGCGTCGGAGTTGTGACAGTGGAACACATCGTGAACTCCGAGAAAGGTTTGGCGAAGTTCCAGCTTGATATGCCACTTTTCCACGCCTTTCCGCAATAGTGAATGGGCCAATATTGCGAGGAGCTAGTTTGCCCTTGATCCCGGCGGTGAGCACCCTTCATTGGTGTAACTCAAAGGTAAGCCTTTTCGCCAAAGTTGATAGACCATGTCTTTATGATGACGGTCATAATTACTCTTTTGGCGTGGATCGAGCAGTCTTGAGATTCTCGCGAATAATGCGGACTTGTTCTTCGGCATGTTGGATAATATCCGGACCAAGAGTGGACGCTTCCCGCTTCGACCAGTTCGAGGGGTTCGCACTTTCGCCCATATAACACTTCAAAGGGGCCATCTTCGACTAGCTTGATAGCTATTATTATAAGAGAACTCAAAGATACGGAGAGATTCCTCCCATTTCTTGACGAAGGAAATAACACAAGCTCAAGCATGTCTTCGAGAATTTGGTTGACACGCTCAACTTGCCCTTGTGATCGCAGATGAAACCCAATCTCGAAAGATAAGTGAGTCCCCATAGCTTCTGGAAACTTGCCCGTAATCTTGAAGTGAATAAGCCGCCACGGTCCGAATCGATAACCAAGTGGAATACCGTGAAGTGAAACAATTCGACATATAGAGAGTTGCAAGTGACTAGCGGGATCGCTTTTTTGACCGCCGTAAAATGTGCAACTTTAGAAAGCCGGTCAATGACGACAAGAATAGCATCATTACCTTTCGCGATTTGGGAAATCCAAAGGACGAAGTCCATTTCAACATGGTCCCATTTCCATTCAAGAATAGAGATAGGTTGCGAGTTCCAAAGAGGCCTTTGATGCTCGCTTTGATACGACGGCAAACGCCACATTCAAAGAACATAACGAGCGATGTCTTGCTTCATGTTAGACCACCGTAATCTTTGACGAATGTCCCGGTACATCTTTGTACTACCGTGATGGATACATAGAGGCGATCATGAGCTTCTTTCATAACTTTCTGCGCCATATCCAGGTTTTCCTCTTACTCGAACTACTAGGCGACCTTTGAAGAATAAGGTGCCATCATCGAAGAATGATGAAGAATGAGGGCTTTCCTTCCGCGAGGAAGCGCTTAATCCTCTCCACTTCATCGCCACATTTCGTATCCATTTGATGGTGTCCACAAGATCTGGTTTCGCAACCATGGTATTGAGAGAACCCCAGGAACAACATGGAGGTTCATCTTGCGAACTCCGTGGAGGGGGAGCGAGTGCACCGGAGGAACAATATGGAGGTTCACTTTCAATTCTTCAACGAGTGAGGGCTGAACTTTGTGAACTCGGAGGTGGTTGCAAAGAAGACTTATGGCTCAAGGCATCAGCCATTACATTAGCCTTGCTCGGTGTATAGGAAATATCCAAGTCAAAGTTCTGCAATCTCCATCCATCTCTGGCGACGGAGGTTCAGTCTGGCTGAGTAAAGATACTTCGGACTTTGGTGGTCGCGAAGATCTCGCAACGACATCGAGAAGGTAATGTCGCCATCGCTTCAAAGGCATGAATGACAAAGAAGAAGCTCGAGGTCGTGAACTGGTAGTTCTCTTCGTGGGGCGCAATTGTCGAGAGGCATAGGCAATCACTTTGCGCCTCCGCATTAGGACACAGCCTAATCCCCGACGGAAGCGCCGCAATAAATGACGAAGTCCTTCTTAGTATCGAGGAGCTAGTATCGGGCGAAGTCAACTTGTCTTTGAGTGCTCGAAACTTTCCCCGACATTTATCTCGTCCATTGGAACTTGACGCCCTTATGCAACAAAGTTAGTCGAGGCTCGGCAATCTTGGAGAAGTTCTCGACTAATCGACGGCAATAGTCAAGCGAGACCGAGAAAACTTCGACTTGCTTGACATTCTTCGGAGGAGTCCAATCAAGAATAGCCCGAACTCGTTCGGGGTTGACGGCAATACCATCCTTAGAGATGACATGCCCGAGATAGGTCACTTCGAAGCCGAATTCACATTTGGAGAACTTGGCATAAAGTTGATGCTCTCGTAGCTTTTCCAAAGACAAGACGAAGATGTTCAAAGATGTTCTTCTTCATTCTTAGAAAATACCAGGATATCATCCAGATAAACCACGCATTTAACTTGTCGAGGTAATCCATGAATATATAGTTCATCACGAGAGAAGGTGGTGGAGCATTGGTTGCCGAAGACATGACGGTGTACTCGTATGAACCATAACGAGTCACGAATGCGGTCTTTGGGATATCCTCTTCACGAACACGGATCTGGTGGTAACCCAACCTCAAGTCGAGTTTAGAGAACACCGATGAACCAGCCAGCTTGATCATAAAGATCATTGATCCGAGGAAGAGGATACTTATTCGAATGGTAGCTTGGTTTATAGGACGGTAGTCTTGGACCAATCGGTTTGTCCCATCCTTCTTCTTGACAAAGAGAGAAGGTGCTCCCCAAGGAGAGCAACTTGGGCGAATGAAACCATCGCGAAGAGACTTGTCGATTTCCTCCTTAAGCTCAAGGAGTTCATGCGGCGGCATCTTGTAGGGTCGCTATTATAGGAGTGGTGCCCGGTTTCAAATCGATAACGAATTTGACAAATTTAGCAGGGGAATCCCGGAGTTCTTCAGAAAGACGCCGAGGAAGTCACGCGACGACAGAATGTTTTCAATGCCCTCGAGTGGTGCGGCGTTCAATGCATTCAATGCATAGAGCCTTGCCTCAAAGATTCGAACCGACGGGCATTGTAGCTTATTATTTCATCGAAGGGTGTAGCGGATGGACGGTCTTAGTGGCGCAAACGATTGAAGCAAGATGCGCTTTCAACCAATCCATCCCCAAAATGAGGTCGATGTTAGACGCCTTCAGATAATGGGTGAGGCATAGAATTCCAGCCCTTCGATTTCCACGGGACGCCGACGCCAACCATGGAGGTTTGACATTGTCCCACGGGGTTTTACCACTCATCAAGAGTTCATCTCCTCACACTTAACGTCGTGCTTGTATGCAAAATCTTCCGACATGAATGAATGCGATGCTCTGAATCAAATAAAACAGATGCAGTAATCGAATTTACGAGGAGTGTACCCATCACGCTTGCAGGTTGGTCTTGAGCTTCGCTCGGATCAACATGGTTGGCATGAACTCACCATAAGGCTTGGCATTGTTGTTACGGGGCTGGTTGCTTCCACGGCCGATTCTGGAAGGGCCGCTTGATTCTCGGTTCGATTGCATTCTCTAGCACGGTGCCTCTGTTGACCACACCAAGCACAAGCCGTTATTGGGAGTGGGAACAGAGCTTGGGGTGGTGGAGTCGAAGCCTTGGCTGCCTAGTTGGAGGAGTAGGCGACGAGGTGCAAGATAGCTCGCCTTTGGGGCGTGCATTTGGCGGTACATGCCGTTGGGAATCCATATCTTACGCTTCATGCGAGGACGGGCCCAAGATGAGCCCGTGTCACGGTTCCTGTTAGAGCTCGTATTCCTGCGCACCGGTTTCGACATTGATAGCTTTGTTCACCAAGGTGGCGAAATCAGAAAGTCGCACTAGAAGTGCGAGCTTGATGTCGCCTTGAAGGCCGCCACGGAACTTCTCCCCGTCTGCGTGCATCGCTTGCAATGTCCTTCAAAGATAGAGAGACAAGTCCAGAACTCCCACCGATAAGCTTCAACAGCCTTGTTGCCTTGGGTGAGGTTATGAACTCATGCTTCTTCCGTCCATCACCTCGAGGGATGAAGCGGCACGAAAGCAGCTTGGAAGTCCGCCAGTGATGATTGTTCCAATGGCCGAGTACGCTGTGGGCTGTCCCACCATTGAGCAAGGGTCCCTTCAGAAGAAGGAAGCAAAGGTGACATAGTCGGCGGGGCTACATCAGCAGACTCCATCTCATAGGTGATGTCACGGAGCTACCATCGAGATCCGTGGCTGGGTTGAGCTGCGGTACACACTTGGGTTGAGGCGCATGAAATCCGCAGAGTTACCGTGTTTGGTCAGCCGGTTCTTATTGGGGCGAGGAAACCGAGCCATCATGTTCTTCATGAACTGGCAATTCATCTCAAGCTGTTGGATCATACCAGCCATGTACTCAGGCGGTGGTGGGAAGTTGCCACCACGACCATGACCACTGGTCTAACCATCCCGCTAATATATAACAGGGTAGTTCAGATTTGAGAAATTTGCAAAGGACAAGAATCATTCATGATGAAACATGCATAATGAAAGCAACATGATAGAAACTACATAGTAGTCGGCATATCATACAAAAGGGATCATGCATAGAGTTCGGTACATAGAGTTCAGTACATAGACTAAGACATCATAGGCGGCACGCAGGCTCGCGTCGAATACATTTAACACTTAACAAGCAAGCCTACATCAGCATACCACGCTGATCGCTGGAGGTAGTCCGTAGCCCAAAGTCGGTAGTGTGGCATCGGGAACTCCACGTCAGCAACCTGGGGTCCGCGGATACTCTGGTGCGGAACCCGATGCCCAAGTGGTAGAAGAGGGCCAAGTGCGGGAGAGTAGCCTCCCACATCTGGCCATCCGACACCCTGGGGCATCACGGTCCTGGCTGGGTAGATCGCAGAACGCGGCAACTCTCTGGATCGGACAAAGGGCTGCAGCAGCGTCAGAGCACGGTAAAGGTGCTGACGGGTGGTGTACAACTCGTGGAGAAGAGCTCGGTTAGCTCGATCCAGCCCATCGACATGCGTAACAAAGTTCGATGGTAGAAGGGCTCTCGGGTGACAAAGGAGTAGGCAGCAAGTAGTAACCCTCCGCACCAACATCGGATGCGATAGCAATGTGCTCAAGGGGAGGTGTCCAACTCCGATACTCTCCACGAAGACGTGTCAAAGCAAAGATAAGCAAGATCGTGGATCGCCATATCGATAGTCACCCCAACACCATGTGCGGTGTGCAACGACAAGAGTGGAGTCATACTCCCGAGAGTAGAGGTGGACGATGGCTCGGCATCGCTTCCTCGTTAAAGTCCCGGTACTCCTCAAAGACGGTGTACTCAGGTGCCGCGATAACCCAGATAGGTCATCAACTCGCTAGCACCGCAGTGATCCCGAGGCACCAATGGCCGCCGTGTGGCGCATTTACCGCCTCGTGGGTTCCATCTGAAAACAAAGATGTTTCAAAGGAGTCAAATGACAGTGTGGAAATTGATCAAAATACAATTCCAAGGAATAACTATGGCTTTATCCAACTTTGGGGTGAATGTGGTCACGGGATCCTAGTGTTAGTTAGTAATTTCGTTTAACCCGAGTAGAAGAGAGTTCAGAGTCCCAGAGTAAAGGTCGAGGAGTAAAAGATCCTAGTACCACCCGATGGCGATGTGGGCCCGTAAGGCACACATCCAAGTTAGTAGAAGTTTTTGCAATGTCTAGACTCGACTTCGGCCAAGGAGTGTGGAAGGGGGATTCCTACAGGCAGTCGGCTCTGATACCAACTTGTGACGCCCCCTATTCAATCATACACTAACCATGCACGCAAATGTGTACGATCAAGATCAGGGACTCACGGGAAGATATCACAACACAACTCTAAAACATAAATAAGTCATACAAGCATCATAATACAAGCCAGGGGCCTCGAGGGCTCGAATACAAGTGCTCGATCATAGATGAGTCAATGTAGCAACAATATCTCGAGTACATACATAAGTTAAACAAGTTTGCCTTAAGAAGGCTAGCACAAACCGGGATACAGATCGAAGAGGCGCAGCCTCCCTCCTGGATCCTCCTAACTACTCCTCGGTCGTCGCCGCCGGCTGCACGTAGTAGTAGGCACCTCCAGTAGTAGTCGCCATCGACGGTGGCGTCTCTCCTCGGCTCCATCGTCTCGTCGCAGCAACCGTGTAAAGAAAGGGGAAAAGGGGAACAAGGCAACCGTGAGTACTCATCCAAAGTACTCGCAAGCAAGGAGCTACACTACATATGCATGGATATATGTGTAAAGGGCCATATCAAGGACCGAATCTGCAGAATGCCGTAATAAGAGGGGATAGCTAGTCTTATCAAGACTACGCTCGTCACCTCCGCCTTGCAATGTAGAAGAGGGTAGGTTGAAGTCCTCCAAGTAACATCACATAGCAATAATCCTACCCGATGATCCC
This sequence comes from Aegilops longissima, assembly GCA_021605205.1. Classification (NCBI taxonomy): domain Eukaryota; kingdom Viridiplantae; phylum Streptophyta; class Magnoliopsida; order Poales; family Poaceae; genus Aegilops; species Aegilops longissima. Next base: position 30,610 of record JAHIAM010004291.1, on the reverse strand, counting down.
CTCCTCGTATCCCTGAGAGAGAGCGACCATCGGGTTGTATCTGGCACTTGGAAGAGTGTGTTTTATTAAGTATCCGGTTCTAGTTGTCATAAGGTCAAGGTACAACTCCAAGTCGTCCCTATTATCAAGATCACGGCTATTCAATAGATTAACTTCCTGCAGGGTGCACCACATAACCCAACACGCTTGATCCCATTTGGCCGGACACACTTTCTCGGGTCATGCCCGGCCGCGAAGATCAACACGCCGCAGCCCCACCTAGGCACAACAGAGAGGCAAGACGCCGGTCTAAACCTAAGCGCACAGGGTCTGGGCCCATCGCCTCGAAAGCACACTCGCATGTTATGTGACGCAATGGAAGCGCACCTAGCCTAGTGGTGTTCCACCAATACGGCGCGCCGCTCGATCCGCCGACGTCACGAAATGCTTCTACCGATACCATGACGCCGAGTGCCCATATCTTTCCCACGTAGTTGGTTAGTGCGTATAGGCTCAGAGCGCACTCGATCAAATACCAAGATCTCGTTAAGCGTGTTAAGTATCCGCGAACGCCGAACAGGCCAGCCCACCTCTCTCCTAGGCGGTCTCAACTCGCCTGCCGCCTCCGCCACAAAGATCCACTCATGGTGCTCCACCAAACCGACCCGACTTTAGTCTCCACATGTATCATGTATAAGTATATAGTATATACCGTGATCACCTCCCGAGTGATCACGGCCCGATAGTATAGCACAAACAGACGGACAAGAATGTAGGGCCACAGATGGAAATACTAGCATCCTATACTAGGCAAGTAGGAATGCGTAAGGTATCAATGTATAGCAAAACAAAGCTATGCATCGGGATAGGAATAACTAGCAAGAATATGCTACACTACTCTAATGCAAGCAAGATAGAGGAGAGTAGGCTATATCTGTGATCAAGGGGGGCTTGCCTGGTTGCTCGGCAAGAGAGAGGTGTCGTCAACTCCGTAGTCGAACTAGGCAAAGCAATGCGTCGGTCTTGTAGTCTACCGTGGAGAAGAGGGGGAAGAAACAATGAATATTTAAGCAAACAGATGCATGATGATGCATGACAAAGCAAAGCGTGATGCTAGGCGTGTTCTAACGTGGTATGAGGTGGTACTGTTATAGAAACATCCGGAAAGTATTCCGGTGTTTCGCTTTTTGAGCGAGAGGAGCCGAGGGGGAAAGTTGCGAGTTCGATAGGTTAGGGGGTGTGGCGACGAACGGGTTGCGTGTCCGGAATCTTCTCGCTGCTCGAGCAACTTTCATGTTGAAAATATTTTAATCCGAAGTTACGATTAAAAGATATGATTTTCTAAAGATTTTATTAATATCTGAATTTAATTAATTATTTAATTTAATCCGAATGGAATTATGACATCAGCATGATGTCATGTCGACGCCGGCGATCAACAGGGGTTGACCGGGTCAATCTGATGGTGGGACCCGGTTGTCATTGTTCAAGACTAACTAATCGTGTTTAGTTAGTCTAACTAAAACGATTAGTTTTATTAACTACAATTAATTAGGTTAACTAATCAGATTAGTTAAGTTAATTAATTCTTTAATTAATTAATTAATGTTTTAATTATTTATTTATTTATTTATTATTATTTTAATTTTTTAAATCCTTTTTTATTAAAACGCTCGGGGCTGCCTCTAGTCAAGGGCCCATATGCCACCGGATCGCATCGGGCGCCATCGGGCGCTGTGTGAGCGCCGCGCACAGGAGCGGCGGGGGCGAGGCCAGAGGCCGTAGGCGGCAATGGTGGCCGACGGCGCTGCAAGGCCGGTGTGGAGCAGGGACGGAGCTGGGGGCAAGACGCGACCGGAGGGAGCGGGCCGTCATGAGGAGGCAGAAGAGGCGGGCGTTAGCCACGCGGACCGGGGGCGGCGATGGGCGGCAGGTGGTGGCGAGCGGCGCGCAAGCGCGAAAGTGCGCGCGCTGCCAAGTAGGGGAGTGAGGGCGGCGGTTATGTGAGCGCCACGGAGAGCGCTGGGTTGCGATGCGTCGGGCGCGACGAGTGGGATGACGAGCGTGCACGGACGCACGCAGCGTCTTGGGTGGCGGCGACGACGGGCGCGGCGCGGCGCGTCGAAAGGGGGAGGGAAGGAGAGGGGCCTCACGGGGTTTGCGGGACGGGCAAGGCGATGGCGTGGCATGGCGTGGGGAGGTCCGACGAGGAAGAGGTCGAGGTGGCGGCATTCCATCGACGATGGGTAGGCAGCCCGGCGGGTGGCGTCTTGGCGTGGGGCGGGCGTCGAGCGGCGTCGGCGGGTCGCCCACGGCGCTGGGACGGCGGGTCCGAGGCGCGGCGGCGGTTGAGGCGGCCGACGCGGTCCAGCGGCGCGGGCGCGGGGGGGCGATGGGGTTCGTTTCCTCGATCCGATCTGGATCGGGAGGAGGAGGAGAGCGAGGGGGGCGAGTGGGAGAGGGACGAGTGGGGTGGCGGCTAGGGTTGGGGGATAAGGAGAGGAGGGGGCGCGGGGGGGCTGGCTGGCACGGTGGCCTGGCTTGGGCTCGAGGTCACTGGGCCAAGCCCGGGGCTTTCTCCTATTTTTTGTCTTTTGTTTTTCTGCTTTATCTCTTTTCTTTTATTTATTTTCTTTCACTATTTTTATTCAACTCGTGGCATTTAAGTATTTTATAAATTTATGTTTTCTTTACTATAATTACCCCGCACTTAATCGCACACTTCAACATTTTAGTTTAATATTTTGAAACTTTTGCCGCTTGACAATAATTTGAATCAACTTCGAACGGTTTGAACTAACGGGCGTTTAGCAACAGTAATCGGGATGACGTGGCATGATTAGCGAGGGATTACTGTAGCAAGATTATCCGGGCGTTACAGGCGCCCTTGCCTTCGCCTGGTCGCAAGGGTTGGCGCCGCCAGCGCCCGTGGCCTGCTCTGCCAGAAGCATCCCCTTCTCATCGGCTCCTCGTCCGTGACGCAGTGCCGAATCGAGGCAGAGCTGCGCGCGCTTGATGTGGGGACAACGAGACCCGACCTCGGTGACAACGACAGGTCGACACCGGCGGCCCTTCTTCAGATCCGGCGACGAGAAGGGGGAGAAGACAAGAGGAGTGTTGGGGAGGGGCGGTGGGGTGAAGGGGAATTGTGCCATCGCGGTCGCCGTCCACCTCACGGAGCTGGAATCTTCTCTCTCGATCGTCGGGATGCCTTCTCTCTTCGCTCACTCGCCCATGGGGAGGGGAGAAGGGTGGAGTGAGCGAGCGAGAGAGGATGCGTTCGAGCGAGACCCAAACAGCCCGCGACCGCTATCACGACGCGGGTCAGGCGCTCGCTTAATATTGATGCGCGCATCCAACAGCAAAGAAGGTGTTCGCGGTGGTCTCGAGCCACACGTGTGGGTGTTAACATTTCCGCTTTTTTTGCCATGGGGAATCATGTCGCCCGGCTTGGTTGATGGTCGCCAGGTGTTCATAGTGCGCTAAGAGCATCTCCAACAGCCGCGCCAAAAAACGCGCACGCGGTAAACTGGCTTTTTAGCACGCACGGGACGTTTTCACGCGCTCCAGCGGTGATGCGCGCGTGGGGGAAAAGGCGGCAGCTCGCGCGCTACATTTGGTGCGCCTATAAATTGCGGTGCTCACCACGCGGCTATCCACACTGCCACGCGCGCTCTTCCCCGCTTCCTCGTAACTCCCTTTGCTTCCTCGCCGCTCCGGCGCCCCACCACCGACGCGCCACCATGCCGCCAAGGAGCGTCGGGCTACCGCGGCGTCCACCAGCGCCCCAACAACTGGTACTACGTCGAGATCCGGTCCGGCGATGTCCGGCTCGGCCTCGGCACCTTCCAGATCACATGAGAGGCCGCTCAGATGACGCGGCGGCGGCGTGGCGCCTAGACAAAGCCGCAAGACGCAGATGAACTTCAGGACGCCCACACGCCCAAAGAGGCGCGCAGGGCGCCGCCCTCCACCTCGCCTTATCACGGACTGGTGAAGGAAATATGCCCTAGAGGCAATAATAAAGTTATTATTTATTTCCTCATATCATGATAAATGTTTATTATTCATGCTAGAATTGTATTAACCTAAACATGATACATGTGTAAATACATAGACAAACATATAGTCACTAGTATGCCTCTACTTGACTAGCTCATTAATCAAAGATGGTTATGTTCCCTAACCATGGACATGTGTTGTTATTTGATTAATGGGATCACATCATTAGGAGAATGATGTGATTGACATGACCCATTCCGTTAGCATAGCACTTGATCGCTTAGTATATTGCTATTGCTTTCTTCATGACTTATACATGTTCCTGTAACTATGAGATTATGCAACTCCTGCTTCTGGGAGGAACACTTTGGTGCTACCAAACGTCACAACGTAATCGGGTGATTATAAAGGAGTACTACAGTGTCTCCAAAGGTACATCTTGGGTTGGCGATTTCGAGATTAGGTTTTGTCACTCCGATTGTCGGAGAGGTATCTCTGGGCCCTCTCGGTAATGCACATCACTATAAGCCTTGCAAGCAATGTAGCTAATGAGTTAGTTACGGAATGATGCATTATGTAACGAGTAAAGAGACTTGCCAAGAATTTAGATTGAACTAGGTATTGATACCGACGATCAAACCTCTGCAAGTAACATGCCGATGACAAAGGAACAACATATGTTGTTATGCGGTTCGACCGATAAAGATCTTCAGAGAATATGTAGGAGCCAATATGAGCATCCATGTTCCGCTATTGGTTATTGACCAAGAATAGTTCTAGGTCATGTCTACATAGTTCTCGAACCCATAGGGTCCGCACGCTTAAGGTTTCGATGATGCTTATATTATGAGTTTATGAGTTTTGATGTACCGAAGAGTTCGAGTCCCGGATGAGATCGGGGACATGACGAGGAGTCTCGAAATGGTCGAGACGTAAAGATCGATATATTGACGACTATATTCGAGTTCGGAAAGGTTCCGAGTGATTCGGTATTTTTCGAGTACCGAGAGTTACGGAATTCGCCGGGAGTATATGGGCCTTATTGGGCCATACGGGAATAGAGGAGAGAGGCCAAAGGAAGGAGGCCTGCGCCCCCTCTGGTCCGATTGGACAAGGGCGCAGCCCCTTTTCCTTATTCCTCTCCCTCTTTCCCTTCTCCTACTCCAACAAGGGAGGTGGAATCCTACTAGGACTAGGGAGTCCTAGTAGGACTCCACACTTGCGCGCGCCTCCTAGGGCCGGCCTCCTCCCCTTGCTCCTTTATATATACGGGGCAAGGGGCACCCCATGACACACAAGTTGATCTACGGATCGTTCCTTAGCCGTAAGCGGTGCCCCTCCACCATATTCCACCCTGGCCATATCATTGCGGAGTTTAGGCGAAGCCTGCTCACGCAGAGAGCATCATCATCGCCACCACGCCGTCGTCTTGTCGACGAACTCATCCTCGACACTTTGCCGGACGGAGTCCGGGATCGCCATCGAGTGAACGTGTCTTTCAACTCGGAGGTGCCGACGCTTGGTACTTGGATCGGTCGGATCGTGAAGACGCACGACTACATCAACCGCGTTGTCATAACGCTCCGCTTCACGGTCTCACGAGGGTACGTGGACAATACTCTCCCTCTCGTTGCTATGCCATCACCATGATCTTGCGTGTGCGAGGGAATTTTTTGAAATTACTACGCTCCCCAACACCGAGACCGTCGCGAGCACACTCGGCGGCAGCGCCCGCCTCCTCATCGCCGAGGAGGACGAGCGAGGCATGGCGGAGTGGCGCCGCGCCACCGGAGGACGCCGCCAACGAGCAAGCCTATTAGGGCGGAGAAGGCAAAGCGCCGCTGGATCGGTTGGACAAAGTCGCTGCGAAGGCCCCGCATTATCGCAGTGTGATATCGTTGAAGCAGGTGGGCAATCGATCTTTATGGATAATGATCCTTGTTGGGAGGACATGTGGCTCGATATCTCGGATCAGACCAGCGAGGATGATGATGAGGATGACTGGGAGTAGGTTGTAGTTACACTATCTCGTTGCACTATCTAGTCGTTTTTTATGTCGTTGCACCGTAGTTTTATCTATCTATGCTATGGAACTATGTAAAATATCTATGTATCGATTTTATCTATGAATTTTATTATGTGTCGTTTTTATTTAAAAATATGTACGCAATGTTCGTGCGATAGTGCACGCTGCATTTTAGTACTATTGCCGAGCTACGCAAGACGCTAAATTTTAGCGCCATTGCTTTGAGCCATTGCCGCTCACCGTGTCTTTTCTAGCGATGAGCGCTACAAGAAGCACTTTTTAGCGCCAGCGCATTAGTATTGTTGGAGATGCTCTAAAGTTCCTCTTAAAATGCGTATATTACAGCTTGGAAGGCCGCGTCATGTGCTCTTGCCACTGACCAAAACAAGTTATACCGACACATTGATACTACTTATTGTTGCCAGGTGTGCCCCGGCCGGAAGAAGGAAGGTTCTTACCATGCCCTAATTGCATGCCCTCAAGCACGACTCGTGTGGCGGAGGATGCGATAGCTATGCCATTGCCAATTAACGATGTGCTACTAGATAATGGTAAAGAATGGCTACTGCATGTGCTTGCGGCATGTGATAATAAGGCATGTGATATGGTCATTCTACTTATATGAAGAATTTGGCAACTTCACAATGATGTTGTGCATGACAAGGAAGTGCCATCGGTTGATGTTACTATGAAATTTCTGAATAATTATTGTAAATCTCTTGATCTAGCCAAGAATTATAGTATGGAAGAAATATTAAAAGGGAAGATATTAGCATGGGAGGAGGTTATCCAGAAATAAGAGAAGGATGGATGCCGGAGCCTCCTCAGCGATTAGCGACTCTCGGTCGTCCGATCGTTTCCTTGATTGTGTTCTGGCCGTCGGATCTCGATCCAAATCGCTGTGGGTCGTTGGATATTTACCCGATCAACTTTGACCGTTGGATAAAATTCCAATTGCATCAGAATGTAATATCCTTGCCCCCACCAGGGTATTTTAGTCATTGCACATATGGGTATAAAACCGCAGCAGCACCGTGGTGAGTGAAACCCTAGCCGCCTCCTCCCGCACTCGCGTCTCCGCCCCGTGCCCAGCTCCTTCCGCCTCGCCGCCGCCTCCTCTCCCCTCCCGCCTCGCCGCCGCCTCTCCTCGCATTCGCGCCCTCATCCCCCGTCTCCCACTCGTCCTCCTCCCATCTCCCCTTCCTGGTGGCGCCGGCCACCACCCCCGTCCACAAGGAGCAGCAGCCACATCCGGCAGCCATGGGGCCAGAGCAGGAGCAGCATCCCTGCCGCCATCGTCGCTCGCCCCGGTCCCCGTCCTGCAGCGGTGGCCGAGGAGGACTAGCCGCGCCACGGCCGCACATCCCGTCCTGCAGCGGTGGTCCACGGGATCGGCATCGACACCGGCCTCTTTGCTCCCGCTCGAGTCATGGAGGGACAACCAGCAGCGGTGGCCCAGGAGATCAACGACTAGCCGAGGAGAGTCGCCTCCGATTCTGCAAGGAGCCCGACGGCTGTCTCCTCCTCCACAGCCGCACACGAGCGGCCAGCCCTGGACTAGGTCATGGCACCAGAAGCGGACGGCGGAGGCATGTCCAGGTGCGCCCCTCTCCCTCCCTCCTCCTCTGTGCGTGTGTGCGCGCCCACGTGTGTTCGTGTAGGACTGATTCCGTTTGCCGTATTGCAGCTGGTCTGAGATCTAAGCACACCCGTTGCTTCTGCCGTTCATCGGCCACCTGGTAGCAGGCTCGTGAGCAAGCGAGGCATTTTGGGTATCTTATCTATGTGAGAGAAGATATCATTGCTTGGTCTATGAAGCTTTCTGTTAGGAAAATTGTTTCATTACTTTTGGGGTACAATCGATAACAAGGTTGAAATATGTAATTCGTGTGTATCATCATCTTCACTGCAGGTTGCCAATGGAACTGATGGACTTCTGCTTAACACAAATAATTTGGTGGTGCTTGGATCTGGGAGTGAACCGGTGAGCTATTTCATCTCCCCTACCATCTCCTGTTCCTTTTTGTGCAATTCATAAGTTAATCTGTTCAGTTGGTGTAGAATGAGCTTCACTGAGTAGTTGTTCTTTTTAAAGATAGAAATATTAGTTGCCATGGGGATTCCTCTCTGTCAATATTGAATGATAGCAAATACCTGCTTCAAATCCTTTGAATTTCATTTGTATCTCAGTCAACTTGACGTGCTCCGCCACGTTCTGGTTAGCCATATGATGTCATGTGCATTTTGACCTACTAATGACTGAACTTTATTTGAATTTTTGTTGCATGTTTTAGTGTCAAGGTTCTTCTCTACTATAGGAGGAAATAAGATGGGGCATGTTTTTATGTTTTCAAGGAGAAATATTGCAACTGATGCGTGTACATTAGGTGAGCCAAGTTTCAGGGTTATCTTTGGTCGATTCTTTTCTGCTGTTACTATCATGGTTCTGCACATGCATAATCGAGTGTTTTATAGCTGAATGTTCTTCTGCATTCAAAAATGTTTATTGACATCAAATAATTTTCAGTTGAGTGTAAAGCAGCAAAGATATACAATATGTTTATCCATGTGGTTTTAGTTCCCAGAGAATAACGCCTTATGTTCCGGTTTTAACTGAATATAGAGAAATATTTACTTCATGTGAGTCAACTGTACATGGATGATTTCTTCAGTATAAGTCAATGTGTAACTATTGGTAACCCGATATTTTGGCTTGGGAACAGAAAAAGCTATCATGCCTTGATGTCATGCTACAAGCAAAATAGTAGTGAATTTTGTGGTTTATTTCACTAATTGGAATCATTGATTTTTCTTTTCTCCAAGGTGGCTTAGGACCTTGGACACTAAATTATGCATGTCTCAATTTTCACGTCATTTGGGATAAAAAAACCCTTCTTGCATATGTTGGTGAAGATTATGGTTCTATATGGCAAAGCATTTTTCTTCTCTTGACAAGTCAGGAATAAGCTGACAGTATATGTTTGAGATAGTTGGTGCTATTGCTTCCATCCGTTGATTTTTTGTTTTTTCATGTGTGATGATCCTCTGCAGGACTACAGATCAGTGCATACTGCATTTTAAGATTTATAACAACCATACGTTTAATTCTTAGTGTAGGTTCGTTTCACATTGTTTTCTGAAACAAAGTGATGCCTGCGATCAAAGAGTATATAGAGGTCGAAGAACTACACATTTGAAGCAATTCAAATGAAACAGGGCATGGTTATGAGGGTCAAGGGTCAACAATAACCATAAAAGCTTATTATTGATCCCTGGATACATTATAGCATCTATTGTTATGGGAGAATGTGGTAAGCTATTAATTTAGTCTTTTTTTGCTTTTCTCTGATAGGTCCAGTGGTGTTGGGCACCATTTTTGGTGTTGGTTGTGTTCACTACAACTTTTACAGGGTGTCATTGTGTTTCATTCTTCCAGGTTTTCTGCCTTGGTGAGCTCCCTAATTTGGCAAGGACCCCGGCCTGAACGGCATCTTTGTGTTGCGCTGTGTTGGTTCCAGTTCCACACACGCGCATCGGAGGCCGCGTTCCAGTTCCACGAGGCCTCTCTCATCCTGCAAAATAGTTCCTGGGTTGGTGGTTTCTATCTCTTCCTAGCTGAATATGTATGAGGGGGTCAATTATCAGATGTCCTTCATTTTTACCCTTTGCATTTGCTTTGGCTGGATGAAACGAACCGTCAGTTAATTAGTTGTTGTGCCTATGGCTGCTTGCATTAATGATTCCATGTGTGCATTATTAACCACTGAAAATCATTGGCTTATCATACAAGATGCAAACCATCTGTTGTGGCTCTAATGTAGTACCACTTCATAATCTTGCTTCTGTTAGTAAATTGAGACAACTATTACTATGCTTAGTCGTTTGTAGTTTTGGTAGTTGTGAGAAACTTGATGAGGTACAGTGCGGAATGACACCCATCCAGTTATAGTATACCTTTTTTCCTAGGTTCTATTATTTATCTTCTTACTATGTATTGTTCCACTGGTGGTCGCACCTAAAAATAACTAATATTTTTCCTTGATATGTTATTATTAAACTTATGCCTTTATTCACACAAATAGTTTATGATGCTGTTTTGGTTACCAATCTTTGCCGTTTCCTATAAAATGATTAGGTGCTACAATACATCAGTCTGGGTTCTACTGCTATTACAATCTTTGTGTTGCATGTCTCTTTCGACCTTTTACTTTCATGTATTTATTTTTGTTTTGCTGTGAATAAACCAAGAGAGTAGGATGTCGGCTTTGCTTCAAGGTACCACTATGAACTTAGGAGCTTCCTTGACTTCATGTGATGGCATGCCGACGGGATCACGAAGTTTAGGTGTTGAGTGTGTTCCATGGCCATGAAAATTTGGAAGCTCCATGATGTTCCTTTTACTCAACAGAAAGTTATACCAATTTTTTGCCTCTAAAAACTGAGCACAATAGATGCACTTGCAGCACTCATACATATTATGTAAGAAATCAAGTTGGAGATCATATGCTTCGAGGCTTGATCTCCTCATGTTTGTGTTCACCGATTTCCCAAAAGTATTATGTGCTGCACATATTCTTATTTCTTTTGATTAATTTAGAGCAAGGTAGGTGTGGAAGTTGCCGATTCAAGGCTCAACTCGAGCAAAACTTGATTTCTTGATTGTTTTGTCGATGCATCTGAGACTGACTTACTTCTCTACCCAGTTCTGCTCTGTAATTTTAGAATATATGTTGTCATGTGCTTGCTTCAGCTTTCGGTGTTGGCTTTTCTATCTAATGTTTTCTTCTTGCTTTTGGAATAGCTGCATATGTTTCCAAATACCAAATGTTCTCTTCTTGGTTTTTGAAGAAGCCTTTTGACCTTCTTATTATGCATGCATGTTGATGATACTGAGGTTATCGGCGTTCTCCTGCAAACTGAATTAATTCCTCTGTGCTTGCGTACCATGGAGATGGGAAGTGAGCTATAAAAAATATATGTAGCTAACCATCTCAATCATCATATAAACGTATGTGTTGCCTTAGTAATGTTGGTCAGGTTTTCCACACTCCGTGTAGATTATCAGAAGCTACTCTTTTAATAGGCCCTAGGGGTATATTAACGAGGACTTGCCTGATATTAATACAAGACTTTTGCAACATCAGGGAGCATGGAAGCCATGGCGGCAGCTGGATGCTATGAACTTGTTGAAATGATCCACCTTGAGGAAAACGACAATATCGAGTATGCTCAAATTGACTGGTCTAAACTACATGTGAGCTCCTCCTTGACCCGCTTTCTTCTCTACTGAAAGACTGCATAGTTATAGATTTACCCCCCTCCCTCCTCCTTAGATGACTGATTATATTATGGAAGCATGGGGATGGATGTTTTGAAAATGCGCAGAATACTTTCTTCTTTAATTATTTTTCCACATGTGAGATCCCTTTTATCCTGCTGAAAAATAGGTAGCATCATTTTGTCGGCGGCAGGATAAGCTTTCCTGTTTATTGGATCTGTATAGATTGGTTCTGAAATTCTTAGTATAATGTTGCAAATGCAAGCTCGAATGATTTTGTATAATTTTTCTTCTGCTGGTGATTCTGCTATCTCCATCTGAAACTGGTTATGATATATACAAATTAATTTGTCAAAGAAAAATCATTAGAGGGATTCATGATAGGGTATATGGAATTGCATTTGATAGTCTTTAGAGGGATTCATGATAGGCGGTGCGCGGCGTTGCCACCGTGGGTGCCCTGAGCGACTCCGACATGCTTAAGGGGCTCGGCCAAGTCGGAGGCCAAACGATGTGCACGGTCATGGAGCGCCAGCCATAGGCGCTTGATATGGTTCTCCCCCCATCACTCCTCCTTCGTCCGCTGCAGGTGCTTTTTGATATGGTATGTGATGATGAGGCGGAATATGTATAAATTTCAGTACCAGTAGTGGGAAACCACATTGTCTCTACTTCAGATGGGTGTTGTTTGGTTATGTATGTTGCTTCTTCTTTATAGCTCATGCATGGCTAGAATTTAGAATCATTAAAAGAATTACATGTATGGCCTTAATGATAGATGACTTGGTACTATGGTCATATGTGGTTTGGTCTGGTATTTGTTGTATGATATGTTGTGCAATCGTCAATTTCCCTTTTATGGAGCAAGTTTGTATAGGGATACAAAGTACAGTACAATAATCTGTGCCCTAATACTAATGTATTTCCTTGATTCTCCAATTTAGATCTGAGCATTGAGACGTCCTTGCACTTGTGCACATCTTGGAAGAGGATAACCCAAGGTGATCTGCCATGGGTGCCCAGGGAGGCATAGCATTTGGGCGCTTCGCAGTGGCTTCTAGAGGGTGGCTGAGCCGTCGGCGTCGCGTTGTGGTGTTGCCGCCTGCATAAGCAAGCTACATGGCGTCAAGAAGAAACCGGTATGCCTCATTCTCCTCTCGGCTTTGTTCCATCTGGACCATCACCATAAGCATTAGCTCTTTGATGTTGCTGAATTCATCTTGCTGTGCTAATGTAGCCTTTGATTGCTCCGTGGCCACCAATGTGTTCTTCTCCAATGCGTTCCGTTGAAGCTTCATGTATTTTGCGTGGAGACAATTTTTTGGACAGCTGAATGAGAGAAAAGGTGCATGTATATACGTTACAGACCTTCCTTGAATTCTATTGTTCTTGTAATACATATGCAAACTGTGGATTAATATATATGCTTATTGTTTGGTTGGTTGGCAACTTGGCATACTTCAGATTACATTGGTCGGAGGATCCCATGTGTGTAGGTCTGGCTATCATTAGCCCAGGGCCATCAGACACTACTGTCGAGAGCATATATGCAACAAACATGTAGGCTAGAGGTCGTCGGGTGGCACCAGCAGCCTCGCCGGCTCTGCCCTGTCTGTATGTAGCAGAAGATTTACTTATGGTCAAGTTTTCTTTTAGTAGTTGTTTTGGTGAAAGAGTATATGATGGATTGCTACATTAATAGCTTGCTTTCGGGCTGCATTCCTTCGATATGTGTGTGGTGCATTTCGCCTGAATGTACTTTTGGTCAGATTTATGTTGTCAAAATCACATTAATGTTGTGATTGATTGTGCAATAGAATCTTGAGTTTGATTTATATAGTTTTGTATTTATATTATGCTTAATGCTCAAATCTTTCGCCTGAAAATATTATTATTCAATCAGATTAATTTAAGCTTAGTTCTTGATGATTATTTTGTTGGACTAGGAAATGGAGCTTTTTATCCACTAATTTCATTAGAAAGCCCCTCTCTCTTGACTGCTCCTCTTTACATTGTCTTGATTTGCAGGTCGCCTCTGGAGCCGGACAAAGTCATGGCTTACCTTCTGCCGAGGTGCTGCCTAGGAAGAGCGCAGGCCGCCACCACCACTTACCAGACCGTGCCCTTGAGAATGTCATCGTACTTACCGCTGATGACCTATAGGTCCATCTCTCTCTCTCTCTCTCTCTAAAATGTCAAGCTCGATTCCCTTTTATTTTGCAGAATGGAAGTGGCCTGAAACCACTTGTGTCTTGTGATATGCCAATGCCATGATAATTAGCTGGATAGAAATGATACTTCTTAGTTCCATGTAGATGAGGCCACGATTGTGACGCCCCCGCCAATTTGCTATGTTGATATACTTGTTCTTGCTAGCTTTACTACTGGTTAGTGGTTGGAAAATATTTTACTTTAAGAAATTTTCTCCAATTACAGGAGAAGAGCAAAGATGGACTCACTGACCACCGCACATGACCGAAGAACTGACTAAAGGAACGCTTCATGGTATATAGCAGCTAATTATTTAGCATATTTTCTATGCTGTCTAGGATAAGGATGACTAAAAAGATGATAGTATGCATATCATAATAGTTATATTATTTCTACTTCATTGGTCATAGGAACATATTCATTGAATTAGGCACCTGAAGATGCCCTGAATTAGAGTGCACTTCTCCTAAATCTTAGGTGAACAATCTTGAAAACTAGTATTTGATTCTTGAACAGACACTTGGATTTCTTCATGGTTCTAAGAAACATATGGATTTCTTAGGTGATCATGGTTCTGATTTTTTTAACTCTTTCTTCACATTCGAATATGACTGACCATGCTAACAACCAGTTCATGTGATGATACAATTAATCATTTTATTGAAAGTGCATTTTATAAATAAACGATCGTATAATTAGAAGATACATGTGTTGCTTTCTATACAACATATTTGCATAATACCATGATGAATCAATTCCACCAATTTGATCTGGTGTGAATCTGAATGTGTTTGAAAACTACATGTACTTTCTATTGTTTCTCTTCTTCAATAACAACATCTGTTTGAGAGTCAAATATAAAATATAATGCATTAATTTTTTTTGTACTTTTGTGAGGACCACTTTTCTCAACCTTCTTCTTTTTCATGATTGCTTTCATTTTCAGTGGACTGACCAAATGCAAGGTACGATTGAACTGAAAGGAGAAGGGCATTTTCATCAAAGGCCTGCTATTTGCAAAGTTTGTTGGCTTTGGTCTGCAACTACAACTTGCACAGTAAGTACAATCGGACGAATGACACAACTTGCACGGTAGTTGCTTGATATGAGCTTATGGAGAAGCTTGAGGAAACACGAAGGTCAATAGGCTGCATTTCAGTAGAGCTTGGTCGTGCAGATTTTCTTGAATTAAAGCCTACTGATAAAGCTAAGCTTTCTATGGTTGAAAGGGTTTATACCAGTTTACAAGATCCAAAGTGGCGGAAGATTCTGCAGCTGTGGAAGCCATCAGGTACATGTAGAACGCTACAGAACAATACCTTCTAAGATGAACCTGTACCTTAGGAGTTAGAGAGCACAACTGAAATTACTTTCAGTTAGGATTATCAAGTTTATTAGATACACAACAGCAGAATGAGTGAGCGAGTACATGTAAAATTACTTTGAACAGTGGGTGAGTCCTCTACCAGTTTCAATACTGTATAGATTATGTGTACTTATATTTACTGATCGGATTACTTAATAAATTTTGAAGCCAAATTTAAGACGATTCGTTGAAGAAAAAAAATAGAAAACTGAAACAGTGTCATGTCATGTGTTAAGCTTAGACGATGCCTTTCTTACACAGAGGTCTTACGGTGTATTTCTATTAGTCATTCTAATAAATAAGCATACCTTCCTTACACAGGTGGCTCATGAGTGATGATCAATCAATTCGAAGAACCACTTGCTTCGGCACTGTTATTGCCCAACTATGTATATACCACTAGCCACAAAGCCGTTTAAGTGAATTTCTCTTCGACCATTCACCTTTTGTAGGAATGCTTTGCTCTGAATAGTATGTTGCATCAAAATTGCCGGATGCTCTCTCAGACAACCTTGACTACTTTGTATAAATATACCGTACTTAAAAGTATTCTGTGTTAGCCCTGTCTGTGCTTGCTAATTGTGTTGTTTGCTCAATACTGATCTCACTGCCATTGGCTGCTTCTGCTACTCTTTAGCACTGAACTCCCTATTGCTCTTTTACAAACTAAATACTTGTGCTTCCCTTAAAAAAACTATATACTTTTGCATTATCATGGTCCTATTAATTGTGTTTGCCCCACAATTACAGTATACCTGGCACAAGCGTTAGGTCCCGGTACCGGCGCGCCGGGTGGCGCGCTACAGGTCTAGTTCCTATAAGTATTCAGCATGCCGCGGCTCCTGTTCGTTGGCCACCACCTCTAGCAAATTGGGCCGTTGTCTGTTGATGGATCTTTTTCAGCTGATGATGGCAAGGCATGTGCTGGTATGATCTTATGTTGTAATGGTGGACCTACTATCTTTGCTGCTTACCGTGTTATATTCAATTGTAATGAGGCGCTCGAGGCTAAGATACATGCAATAATGCAGGGGATGACCCTTGCTTCACAACATACTGATCGACCAGTTAGGGTGCAATTTGATTCCTATAGTGCACTTTCAATCCTCTTTGATGATAGTATGTCCCGACCGGTCTATGGTCATCTAGTAGCAGAAATTAAATCTTTGATGGATGATAGAGAGTTTGCTCCACAAAAAAATTAGTAGGACTCAAAATAGGGTAGCAGATTGTATGGTAAATTATAGCCGTACCGACTCATGTACTACAGTATGGATGAGCAGATGTCCTCCATGTTATGGGAATTTATTGCCTCTCGACTGTAACCTTGTGACTTTAGAATAAAACTCCCGTATTATTCGCATTTTTTTTTGGAAAAAGTCTAAAATAAACCTTAAAATTATAGACGAAAGCTAAATCGAACCCTTAACTCCCGATCCATGAAATCAGCACACCCAACGCTCCGATACCGATCTATTTTGAATCTTGAGAGCAATTAACTGGTATTCGTTGACGTGACAAGTCAAACCCCGAGATCGTTGATCGTTGACTAGATTGTGCGTTCCTCCCTTCGTTATGATCGTTGCTTGTTTCGGGGTTTTCCCTTTTTCTTTCTTTCTTTTGTTATTTCAATTTTTTTACTGGTTTCCTTCGTTATAGTGTGGTTCTTCTATATATTTTTCGGTTATCTCCAGGTTTTTGTTTTATTTGGTTTCTATTTCCTTTTTGCAATGATTTTTCGCGGTTTCTTGTTTTTTTGTTTTTTGTTTTTTGTTTTTTGTTTCTTTCTCATTTTGCTCCGGGGTTTTATCGAAACACAAGTCTACATTTTCCGTATACATTAGGTACATTTTTCAATACACTTTAACTGTTTTCAAATACACAACTAACATTTTTTTTTTAAATATATGTTCTGATGCCAATTTTTTTTATACACATTGTATATTTTTCGTACATATCAGGAACATTATTTTTCAAATATATGTTTTTGATGTCTACTTCTTACATACACGTTCTACATTTTTGTATACATCAGGAACATTGTTTTATAAATGTTTAATATTTTAAATACATCACTAACATTCTTCCAAAAATGTTTCTTTCTCCGATAATTATTCAGAATTGCAAAAAATCGCAATTTGAAAGAAATGTTCACAACTTTTAATTTTATTCTCATTCCAAAATATGTTCAAAATTCAAAATGTTCCCAATTCTTCAAAAATGTTATAATATTGAAAAATTGTTCAAGACTTTGATAAATTGTACAAATTCGAAAATATTCTTGTTTATGGGAAATGGTGACAAATTTGGGAAATTGTTTGGGTTTTAGAAAATTGTTGGCTACCCCACCTCTAGTATTTAACTATTGTACATGTTTTCAAAAAAGGTTATAATTTTTTTAAGTTTAAAAAGCATTTGTGTTGTAATGTTCATGATTTTGAAAAAATGTTCGATACAGTACCTCCTAGGTTTTGAAAAATTGTTCGTGCTTTCAAAAAATATTGTTATTTCAAAATGTTCAAAAATTTGAAGAAATGTTCTTGATTTTAAAAAAAATGGTAGAGTTTAAAACTTTTGGTCACAAGTTTTCAAAATATTCACGTTAAAATAATATTCACTTTTTCAACTGAATGCTTCACATTTGTTTTCAGGATCTGGCGCTATTGTTAGCTTATATTAATATGTCGCGTTGCCTAACGAGACACCAACACGTTAACACTACAGAGTTCTAGTGGAAGTGCCCATGTTCGAATCCTCGCGGCACACTTTTCTTTTTGTTTCATTTTAACTGGTGCGAACTGGTGGTACAATATTCACCAATGGGCCGGCCCATCGCGGCTCCATGCGCGCTAAACAATGGCAATTTGCTAAAAGAAAACCCCCTCACCGTAGCCAAAAGTCCCGGGTTCGACCTGCCACGTCAACAATCCCTCTTCGGGAAAACTTTGAAATCTTCGGGAACGCTCTCAATGTTCAAAATAGACCAGGATCGAGAGTTCGGTGTGCTGATTTCGGGGATTATGAGTTCAGGTTCGATTTAGCTTTCTCTACAAGTTTAAGGTTTGTTTTGAACTATTTTTGTAAATTTTTCAGAAACCAAACGTAAAGCTGATCAACATACGAAGGGCTTTGGCACTCCGGAGCTCCTATATGCCATTGTTAGCGGGCGAATAGCCAGCTTCCCCAACTGGGCCGGGCCATCGAGTGTTGTAACGACCCTAATTCGTGCCTTTAGCGCCCAAACATTAGCTGGAGCTAACAGGTGCCCTGCAGGCCGCGGCCCAGCTAGCTCGTTCGCTCGCTCATCCATATATACAGTATCTTTTGCTCGCTCTCTTGCTGGGCCAGATTTCTTCGTTTGACCAGTTAACCCAATATGTCTTTGAGTGCTAATATTTTTTTGTGGCAACCGCTAATGAGGTGAAATTCAACCAATGACTTTTGACCAGTTGACCGCCATGGATTGACCATTAACTTTCTGAAAATTTCACGCTCGAAAATAGTCAAGAATTTTAAAAGGTTTTTTGTGCTTGATTTTTTTCTTGATTTGAAAAAAGTTCATTGACTTGACGAAGATTCAAGAATCTCGAAAACATTCATGAATTTGAAAAATACTTAGCAGGTTTGAAAAAATGTTCATGAAGTCAAAAATAGTTCACGGTTACGGAAAATTTCACAAATTTGAAAAATCTTTCATATATGAAAAATTCGCATATTTCAAAAAAGTTCATGGTGTTGAGAAAAAGTTCAAGAATTTGAAAGCAAGTTTTGAAATTGAAAAAAAATCATGGATTTAAAAAAGCTCATGAATCTGAAAAAAGTTCATAGATTTGAAAATTTCATGAATTTTAAAAACGTTTAGACATTTGAAAATGTTCTTGTATTTGAAAATTTTCATTATTTTATAAAAAATCATGGTTTGCAAAAATGTCAGGAATTTGAAAAATATGTATATTTGAGAAAAATGTCATGGAATTAAAAAAATTGACGAATTGAAAAATGTTGAAACAAAATAAAAATATTTGTACATATGAAAAACGTAAATAGGTTGAAAAATAAATAAATTATTTTATAAAAACAAATAAAAATAAAACGAAACGAAAACAAAAAAAAATCTAAAAATCTAAAAAAGGAAAAAGTCCATATACTATCCTGAAACTACACACAAACAAGAAACACTGCTTCAACGTTTATATTCCCTCCCAGTTAATCGTGGGGTGTGCATCGTGTATGATTTGCCCTTTAATGAATGCTATAGGCGGCGAATAGGATTTGTTATAGCCAGTACTATTGCGATCAGTTTCTTCTTCTTCTTGTTGTTTCATTCGTTTATGAAATGCTAATGTTTTTCTAAATTGTGAAAATTATTTTTAAATGCAATCATTTTCAGATTATTGAATATTTAGGGAAACACGGATATTTATTGGAAAGTTTTTTAAATGCATTTATTTTTCTTTGTATACAAACAAAATTTGAAAAGTCAAGCATTTTTCGAAAAACACAAAAATTTGGTGTAAATTTGGAATATCTTTTAAATGGAGAATAATTTTGAAAACAAGCATATTTTTGAAATTTGCAAGCATTTTCGTGAATTGATGAAGAAATTTCGGAAATGGTAATACTTTTTAAAATTCTGGATAGCTTTTGAAAAAACAAATAGTACTTGAAATTCTGAACAATTTTTGTAAATGCAAACAATTTTGATATGTAAATAATTTTAAAAATACATTATTGAAATTTAGAACAAAAAATTGAAACTTTAATATTTTTGAAACATCCCAGACATATTTGGAAAATTCGGAAGAATTTTTGAGAATTAAGAAAAACAAGAAACTAGTAAAAACAAAACCGAATCCCTGAGAGGGTTCCCAAAATTGGACAGCTAAATGGGGCGACCCAGCTAGCTGACTCATGTGCTAATCCCCCAACTTTGAGTCAAAGCACGTCAAATTGGGATTGCGTTGGCACTCGATCACGCACGGGACGGCGTCTCCCGTCCCCTTTTTTTTAATCGAATATACTCCCATCCTCAATTATGATTGGGTAGAGCACAGGCTGATCGCCTGATCGTGCGGACGGCGCGGCACGGGCGCGCGGGGGAGCGGCCGGCCGTGACGGGCAGCACGGCGCAAGCAATCAGGCGGCGTCCATCCTTCGCCCCGTCTTTTCTCTTACTTGGCAGCAGGCGTCCGAGGCTCTGTTTCCGTTCCAAAGCCGCAGGTTAATGTCTGATTGATAGTTTGATCTGCTCATGTGCTTCCTCTCTTATAATTAGATACACTCGCTCTTCTCATGCCCAATCGTATAGTTAGCTCAAGTGCTAAACTCGTGTACATCTATCGCTGTAGGCATCGCCTTCTTTCCATGTTGTTTCCATTTCTCGTTTCAATGCATCAAGAAATGTACTCTCTCCGTTCACAAATATCACAAATATAAGATGTTCTAATTTTTTCTGAATCGGATGTATATAGATACGTATTAGTGTGTTTGTTCACTCATTTCAGTCCGTATGTAGTCAATATTGAAATATCTAAAACATCTTATATTTGTGAACGGAGGGTGTAGTTTGTAAGCTTTCTTATCATTTTGCTATTTCTATCATCTATATATCTCAGATGTTGCCACTTATTCTTTTTTTTTTCAGGAAAGATGTTTACACTTCTGTATGATGATGAATTTCAAGTTATGATCAATTCTCCGAAACTAAGACATTATGGTCAGTTTTGTGTGCTATATATTATAAAATTTATATAATATGGTGATAAATCATTTATACACGTAAAAAACAAGGCTTTTGTAGGATAGATAAGTATGTCTAGGGGGGAAGGGGGGGGGAAGTAGCCTACTTAGGCAAAAAGGACTCTTTTCCTAAGTTTTACTTTTCTTGGTAGATTTTATGCTTTTCTATAGTAGTACTAATGAGCATAGTACCCAGGTGGGCCTGTGTGTCGTGGCACACTCAGAATTGTGAGATTTTTTTGTATCATATAATGTTTCAGCCCAAATTGAAGCGAGTCCAAGCCCAACTGGTATTCTCCCGATCATGTGAGTGAGCGAGAGCGAGAGGCAGAGCGACACGACCTAATCCCTCTCACGCTCGGCCACTTCCCTACCAGGATGCGCATGTGTTGCCGCTTGGTGCTCATCCACTCCCCCGCTCGTCCGAACTTGAAGTAGGGTCGGCCGCCGAAGCTCCTTCCTATCGGAACTGACCGCCGGAGCCAGCTAGCAAGTGTCGCGATCCAGACGGCCACTGCCGCTCTGGAGGAGCTCCTCCCGCCCGCACCTCTCGTCCTAACTAGTGAGTCATGCATCTCACAAAGATCCTAGTTGATGACCACTATGCAATCCTAGTTGATGAGTCTAGTCATGCATCTCACAGAGATCAACTTTCTCTCTGCATACGTTTTGTTGATAAATCGGGAAGAGGGTATGAGAGGTTCCTTGGAGTTCTTCATGTTGCCAGTACAATTTCATTGTCACTTAAGGATGCAATTCAAACTTTGCTTAAAGATCATCATTTGATTCCTAGTCAAATACGTGGGCAAGGATATGATGGGGCTAGAAGCATGAAATGGGAGATTAAAGGATTGAAAACATTGATCATGAAAGAGTCACCCTCTGCTTATTACATCCATTGCTTTGCACATCAACTTCAATTGACTCTTATTGCCGTGGCAAAGGAAAATGAACCATGTGCATGGTTTTTTGATCATGTTTCTTACCTGCTCAATATTGTTGGAGTTTCTTGTAAGCATCATGACATGCCTCGAGATGTTAGAGCTCAAAACGTCTTCGAAGCACTTGAAATGGGTGAGATTGAAAGTGGAAGTGGGTTAAATCAAGAGATGTGACTAGCTAGACTCGGTGATACCCGATGGGGTTCTCATTGTAAAATAATTGTGCACACTGTTAGTATGTATCCCATAACCCTTGAAGTACTTGATATTGTTGGAGAAGATCGTTTACAAAAAGGTGACTGGACAAGAATACATGGAGTTACTCTCGCCTTTGAATGATTTGACTTTGTTTTCAATCTTCACTTGATGCTAGTTATTCTTGGCTAAACAAATAAGTTGTCCAAATCCTTGCAAAAGAGAGATCAAGATATTGTTGATGCAATGACACTTGTTAGTTTGGCAAAGAGTAGAATGCAATGTATGAGGTCTCGTGGATGGGAAGAATTTCTTGCAAAGAAGACCTTATTTTGCAACAAACATGACATTGAAGTTCCTTAGTTGGAGGATACTTATGTGGCTCATGGAAGATCACACCGATATTATCAAGTACAAACAAATGATGATCGTTATAGAATAGAAGTATATCTTGGTATCGCTGACCAAATCATTCAAGAGCTTGACAATCGGTTTGATGGGGTTAATATGGAGTTGCTTATTTGCACGTTGGCTTTGAATTCTCTCAACTCATTTGCTTCTTATGATGCACTCAAGGCAATGGGACTTGCCGAATTCTATCCCATGGACATATCAAGCACAGATTTGGAAAGGCTTGAATTCCAACTTGCCAATTTTGTTGATGATATGAGACAAGATGATAGGTTTATTAGATATACAAGTAATATTGGTGAGTTCTCTATTATGTTTGTTGAAACAAAGAAGCATGTTCTTTATAATTTGCTCTACTTACTCATCAAACTGATATTGATCTTATCGGTGGCGATGACGAGTTTTGAAAGAATATTTTCAGCAATAAATCTAGTGAAAAGTAAGTTGAGGACTAGTATGAGTGATGATCGCTTGAATGATAGCTTAGTGACATTTATTGAACGAGATGTGTTCTTGAGAGTAAGTGAAGATGACATAGTTGATGCTTTCATGGCAATGCAACAACGTAGAGTTACCTAGTGTTGTAATTTTCTACTTGTGTATCTTTCATGTAAGACAACTCGTATTGTAATTGAGCACATTCGGAATATATTCCTGAACTTAATTGTTGTGAGACTTGAATTGAGCTATTTATGTTATTCTTTTGCCATATATTGCATGCCACTTGGATTAGGTAGATTTTTTGTTGGAGTGTGCACACTCCATTTTATTCCTGGGTCCGCCACTGCACCCTACATATGCAAGTCTAGAGTATATGCAGTGGAAAGTAAAGACATGCAAGTGCAACGTAAAGGAGGCAGGGTGAGTTGAGAGAATCACAAACACAATTGGCTTGGTGAAGATTTTTCCCGGGTTCGGATAGTTGGCACTATCTTACATTCATATTGATGGAGGCTTCGATCCACGAAGGATCTAAGATCACAAGGATCCCGGTTGCAAAATTCCATGGAAGAAAATAAGGTCCACGAAGGACTCACCCATGAAGGGTCCACGAAGGAGTAACCACACCTATTCCACCATGGCGTACGCCCACGAAGAAGTAGCCTCACTAAGGTAGATCTTCACGAAGTAGGCGATCTCCAAGCCCATACAAATTTCTTGAGTTCTCCACAAACTTTAAAGACTTCCAAGCAACACCTAGCCGATATAAGAGGCGTACCCCTCCAAAAGTAAAAAGATAGAGGTTGCTTGATGATGAACTCCTTTCTCTTGTGTTCAAAGGGTAATGTCCTCAACTCCCCAAATCTCTCGAGTTAATGGCTTTGGATTTTGAGAAGTAGGAGTGGAAAACAAGAGGGGACTAGATCACAAAGGGTTTGATTGGATAGTTGGAGTGAGTTCTCCCTCAGAAAATATGATGGGAATAGAGTTTGCTTCATGCGGTTCGACCATTCTCAACTTTAAAGCTGCCCCTATTAAAGAAAGCAACTTTTGTCCTCATCAAACCCTTCCAAAAGGGTGAGTCATTCGGTTATGTCGTAATTTATGGTAAAGTCTTCGAGTGTAGATATTTGTTACACAATAACTGAATCCACCCCCCATATTTCTCCGAAGCTAAGCAAGCATTTATTCTTGATCTCAACATACTCTATGCCTAGCCCTCCTTGTTCTGGGTCTACACAATATATCCCACCTTGCAAGGCAATACTTGGCTTATGTTCAACACCCTGCCAAAAAATCTAGCCTTTTCCACACCCCTATTGAGACTTTGAAGAATGAGAGCATGAAGATGCAAACTCATAAGCATCAAATTCACAATGATCGGTCGCCCGTTGTATGACATCAGTTTACTTTTCCGACAACTTAGCTTCTTTTCAAATCTGTACTCAATACATTGCCACTCTTTATTAGTAAGTTTACGATGGTGAATTGGTATACCGAGATAAGTAAACTGAATCTTACCGATCTGAGTACCGAACAACTGCTTGTAATTGTTCTCTTCTTCTTTGGCGTGTCCAAAGTAAAACAATTCACTCTTATGAAAATTAATTTTGAGACCTGACAGTTGCTCAAAGAGACATAGCACCAATATCATATTCACTGACTTATCCATATCATGCTTCATAAAGATGACCATGTCGTTGGGATATTGTAGAATGACCCCCCACCCTCCACTAGATGTGGCCCTCCTCCTTGGCCTGGCAAATAAGGATTGCCAACATATCAACAACAATATTGACAAGTATTGGGGACAAATGTTCGCCCTAACGCAAACCTTTCCGAGTCAGAAAAAAGTGATCAACATCATCATTCACCTTGACCCCCATGCTACTTCCGTGAACAAAAGTCTGAACCTGCTTCCTCCAAGCAGGGTCAAAACCCTTCATTCATAAAGCCTGTTGCAATAAAGGCCAATTAATTTTATCGTAAACCTTCTCAAAATTCACCTTGAAGATATCTCCGCCAAGTCTCTTCGAATGAATTTCATGCAAAACAACCAACCCTTCTAGAATGTGTTGCTTAGGGATGAAGGCAGTTTGTGTAGGTCAAACAACAATATGAGCAACCATGGTTAGTCGGTTTGTACCCACTTTGATAAAAATCTTAAAACTAACATTAAACAGGCAAATCGGCCTAATTTGCTCAATCCGCACGGCCTCTTCCTTCTTAGGGAGCAAGGCAATTATCCCGAAATTGAACTTAAAGAACTGAAACTTGCCGTTAAAAAAATTCTGAAACATGGTTAAAAGGTCACCTTATCGAAGCTTCACTGTGCATATAGAATGCGACTCCACGGTCTACGCTGCCTGTAATAGTGTGGATAAGTAAGTGAGTTTGGTATCTTGACACATGGAAGTGAGACATGGGAACTTATTGTCGCATTGCATTAGTTTACGAGTAACAAGTGCCGAACTTCAGAAAACAAATGCACGAAGTTCAAACAAAAGATGAATTGGAGCAAGTTGGCGTCTATTGTAAGAGAGGCTCGCACATTGCCAGATGTTGGTTGGAGGAAGAGCAGAGAGTTGGTGACATGTCGTGACGCGATACCCACTGGTTAAATTTGCTTATAATTATTATTTGCTTATGATTATGATAAGCCTGGTCCCTTACCATGTAGCATGCGACATCATCAATAGTGGCCAGAAACATCGAACTACTCCAACTCAACTGTTGGGGTTGCCCAGACTCAGTGCTGGTCTAATAGAATTAATCACCCCTTCTTAGGATACTGTTGATCAGGCATCGTCTGAGTCATAAATAAATAAGAGGACAACTTGGTACCATTGCATACAAATACAGTTTCCTTACCGTCTGTGGGCGGTATACTAGCAGTGCTTGCTTCAGTTGATTTTGGATCATTAGAAATGTATTGGTTTCTTAAATGTATTTGGTTTCTTTACGCACCTATACGTCAGTTGCCTGAATTTCTGAGTTGTCGTCGTCAGTCAATTTTCATTACTTGCTTAAGTTACTCTCCTTCATGTTCCTTTAATTACTCTAGGTGACGACATTACTTACTTCAACTTGTTTCTGACCAGCAACTGTGCATTACAAAACCATCCTCTTAATTAAAGGTAACACATTCACATTGTCCAATGCCCGACTTTCAGTTTGGCTGGCATGGCGAGGTTCAGGCCCTCTCATACCTAGTTCCAGAGAACGTTGTGTCGTTACTTGCTTTGGGACGCGCTATGGCTGTTCCCTAAGAAAAAGGGAGGAAGCCACGGCTCTGGAATCGCAAGGCATGAAACACGAATACATACATGAGATTGGAATCTTTTTTGGGGCATGTCAGGCGAATACCTTGTCTTAGCTCACAATAGCTCACATGGAACGGATGCAGAAACAGAGCTGATCTACTATGCTGACACCGTGATCTATTATGCTGACACAGTGATGCAGAAACAAAGCTGATCTATGATGCTCACATGAGATGGATGCAGAAACAAATCATGTGCTCCCCGTCCCAAAAAAGATGCTTGGTCAAGTCTTGTGTTCTCACTAGTGATGAGCTATTAGTTTTCAGGAACTAGAACATTGATCAGTGTGTTGCACATTTTTGTAACACACAACTGCAGTGTGAGGCACATTTTTGTGACGCCCAATAGCAGATGCTTTGTTTTGGTTTGCTCTGGGTTTTCAATTCAGAAATGGCTAGTGCTTGTACTTGCAGGACAAACCAAGATCTTCTGACATGACTCACCTTGCTTCTTTCAGATTTGTTTTTTAAGCTCCAATTTCTCTTAACGTGTCCTAATCAAGGATATCTTCTATGTTTGGTGGTGTGACTGTACCCCGATCCCACCCGAAATCAAATCCCGGGTTCGACGTCCTGTGTATCTTCAGAATGTGTGCCATCGCAAGATGGAATGTCTTTTTTGTTAGAGGCGACACACCCAGTGAACAGTGATAGTTGAGGCGCCAATAATAACTTCATTATTGTTGAAGTTCCACAACTCCGGTAGATGTTCAAGTGGTGTGTGTACATGTCTATGTTGCCGTGTTTCTAGAAAAATAGCCGTAGAAAATTGTGAAGAATTCACTGGCCTAGCAGCGGTATGGGTTTAGAAGCTTAATCTTCTTTCTTTTAAGAAACATTTTTTTGTGTTCAATTTGACAAACGCTGACGAATTTACATGGCTGATCTTATTTGGACTCCAACTTCGAGCACCATTTTTGTGATAGAGACCTTGATTAAAACAAGAAAGACGGCCTAAAGGTGTGGCCAAAAGGATGAGATGACAAATGTAAGTGAAATGAGATTACTATTCAAAACAAACTTGACCTTTTGCTTTTCGTCTAGAGCTCTTAGAATTTGAAACTGAAAAATTTGGAGGGACTACAACACTCAGACTAGATCATCATTTTTGGGTAACATTTAATGTTAATATGGTGTTAAGAAAATGCTGAATTACGCGCTCAAAACATAATATAGGTTACACCTAATGCATTGCTAAAAAATACATCGAGCCACTTTTCGATGACGAACTAGTGGAGCATGTTGCTGCTACAAAGGCCAAAAACTCTTGAGAATATAAAACAGTTTGCTTGCCACTACTAATTATAATTGGGGGTGGCTAATTAACAACTCTATGATTACTTATTTGTCTCTGCGCCTACCGTGTAAACTAACGAGAGTTTGCATCATGACATTAACGTTCAGATTTCAGAAATGCGTGTACAGAGGCTCTGAACTTTGACCAGATGTAGTTTTCAGCTGAGAGGGTATGAGACGCACTAGCCTCAACTACTGTTTGTTTCTCTTTTGTTATTTTCATACTTAGCAGTACTGTCTGTGGTTTCACCAAATTTTGGATCCATCCTCCATGGTTCTCCAGAGTGACTGAAAGGTTTGCATTTCTGAATCCCGAACAATGTTATAAATAGCTAGCGATAGCTGCACAATAGCTTGGTTGTGGTTTTTTTTGCACCCACATCGCTGAGCGACGGTCAAATGTTCCGTCGTAGTAGTGAATGCCCCGCTATAGTTTCAAAATGCTCTGTTGTCTTACATTATAGCTAACGATAGCTCTGCTATTTGGTGTAGCTACTTTTGCAAAACAACATGCAACACATTACTTATCTTGAATGGCTCATGTCGTATGCACATCTAATAATTTTCTGTTTGAATATTAAACTGTGATTAGTAATGGCTAGCAATAGCTTTCAAGAACTTATCCACGACCTTGCCATGGATCTGTGAGAACCGCGATATAGAACCTTGAGAGGGATGTAAATTTCAAGTAAATTCGTGCCGTTCTTATCAAAGTTTCTAGTCCCTCCATTCCAAAATAAGTGTTGTGCTTTAATTCAAATTTGAACTAAAACCAGGACAATTATTTTGAAATGAAGACAGCACCATGGAATATCTACCATGTTCCATACAGATCAGCTCTGAGAATCTAAGCGAGAGTAGATACAATCGATATCTGGAGACAAGAATGCAGCGAGGAAGCAGGCGAAGTTCTGGTGGATCGGCCACACGATGATTGTCAATGCAAGTTGATGAGGCAACCGGCGTTGAATTCCTAGGCTGCTCCCACGGCCACGACCAATCATCCACCTCTCGCACACCATCACGCAACATGATTAGAAACTAACACAAGACAAAGCCAACCTTTTGCGGCAAATGCTACTTAATTAGCAGCTAACCACCGCTGCTGATGGCACCGCCCATGGTGCTAAAGTTATCACCATTTGATTCCCGATGGCCTACTCATCCACGCCGCGACAAAAAGCAACTTTATCGCGGTCGCCCGGGGTGATTAGCTAACATTATCGTGTGTTCAAAGAAGTAATGTAGCCAGAGGATTATGCCTAAGTATATGCCTGGGGTTTATGCTTAGGGAATATACCTCTATATTTGTAATGTTTTGTGTAGATGAGACAGAAGATGGGGTTGGTGCTCGTGTTGGGAAACTGGAAGAGGGTGCCTGATCTGTCGGGCTTGTTGTCGCTCCGTGAGTTTGGGAGCCGGGGCCGGAATTGGAATAGAAGGTTGGGGAGAGGAGGGTCTCAGGTGGCCGAATTAGGAATGGGAATATATGTTCTTGTCCTTCAAATAGATTGGGGATTTGTATCCTGGTCTTTGATTTCTGAAGATATAAAGGGAATCGATGGAACGATGTAAGAGTGACAGTTTCTATGTTGTAGCACAATATGTAAATACGGATGGGCTCGGCAGATTTCACCTGTTGGATGGTTAGGAGGACGGTGGTATCACTAGCCCACCAAGGTTAAGTCCTAGACTTTACATTGGTGTTCGCATTTTCCTGAATTTATTTCAGTCTTTCCGGCTATGTTCGTTTAGTGGGAGGAGACGTCTTAAAGATGCTCATAGGGGTAGGATGTGTGTGCGTGCCTTTATAGTATGTTCATGTATGTGAGCGACTTCACTGTGTTACAAAACGAGATTTCACCTATAGATGTCCATATGTAGCGCTGCCATAGTTAGCCAGCTTTACCCTAGCAATTCAGTCAATCCTGCTTAACCTTCAGAGCAGCAGGCATGGACTAATTTAAGATTGTTCTTCCCAATAGCTTGTCGCAAGATGACGTCCACAAGCTGCCGCCGAAGAAGCACTATCATACCCCGCGTCAACATCAGAGCCATTTTAGTTCTCCGAGCTTCTTCCTAGGCTTAGTCAGCCAGAGCAAGGGCCAAGAGCACGGCGCCTTTCTCTATTGCCACCATCCCCCCAAACAAAATTTCGTTTCGTGACCGAAGCAAACGGCGTCGCCATCACCCCTGAGGCCATGATTAGCGCCGCAACAGACACCGTAGCACTTTTCGGGAGCGGAGACCCGATCTCACCATTAGTCGCTCGCCTCACCTCACCGGAGCCCGGTCGCTCTCGCCGGCCGGCGCGCCAATCGCAGGGCCGCGCCGTACGTAATTAGGCTCTTGCGTACGTACGATCCGGTAAAAACTCGGTATCTGCAGTATCTGGTAGTATTACTCGTGAAGATGTCTCGGTCGCCGTCCGGAGTACGGACGGCGATGGCTCCGGCCGGAGCTAGCTTAGGCTTAGCTAGCGTTGCCGTTTAACTGATGGCGGACACGCAGCGTAGTAGTACGTACTTCGGAGCGTGGACGAGGCCAATGGATCTCCGCGGAGCCTTGCATGGAGCCACATGTCGATTGGCAAGGGAGTTTGACAAGGTTTGGGCTTAGAAAAATGGAGGTGATGGTCTGGCTTGTAGATGCTAGTATGCTGCTACTGGTGGTTAACTAGGACTGCCGGCCGATGCTGGCTCTTTCTAATGAGGCGCCAAATTTAAGTAGTAAGTTGACCGCTGGTTTTTCATTGCTGTTTTGACATGGAAGATTCCAAAGCAACATGGTGATGACAAGTGAAACTCTGTGTGATATTTTACATTGAGGCGTTATGCTCTAGGTAGATCTCCTCCAATGATCCGGGTGAGTTTGTCTAGGTGCTTAGATAATTAAACTAGTTTCTCAATTATTGCTTAGGTTAACCGTGGCCCATGGCTGATAAAAAAGCTGTTCATGAGCAACTTGCTTGGGACTTGAAGTTGTTATTCTAACTTAACCAAATGCAAACACCAGCGTTTGTTTCTTCGTCCTTAGTGGCAAGGCAAGGAAATAAAATCATCAAATGTATGGACAATAGCTTGAGGAAATTCAAACTATATCTTTTGAAGAAATTCAAACTTCAATATTTTCACGCGAACAACCTGCAAGTGGACTCCAACTTTAGCCTACCTAGAACCATTGTTCTACGGTGTCCGAGTCAAAAAGGGACAAGAAACCATCATTACATTTTTTTTTGAACCAGGCTTACCCCCTTTCCACTATCGAGATAACGGAAATACAACATTTTCAGAGTTGCAACGAGACAGGAAAGAGGGAAAGCGAGTTCGATAAGAAACCATCATTCTAATTCCTTATTCTCTTTTACGGAGTTCAGTCACCAAATTAAGTTGGGATAGCCGTC